>JBBUKS010000060.1:10744243-10775349 GCA_038050645.1 Hedychium gardnerianum
TTGTTGTTGTTGAGTTTCTAGTGAAGATCTGATACTAAGTAATAAGTCTATTAAAGTATTTAGCTGAGGGTTTTCATTATTATGAAGAGAGTGAGTATATTTTCAAGATCTAACATAACACCTATGTGATTGTTGATCTGTTGTGAGAATTTTGCGAACAGGGTATTGAGAGGCTAAATCTAAAAAGTCTAAACGATTAAGTTTATCTGAAGTCTCAGAAGTCATACAAGATCCTAAATATCTTTAGGCTTTGATACCAAATTTATGGGGGTTGCTTGCTTCCTGATTTCTTTGCGTGTTGTGTTTGAGGCTCCTCACCTGTCCAATAACCTTGACCGTCACCTAAGAGGTATATCATTTTATTTCCAACTACTTGGACTCTAAGCTGAGAGTGCATTTAGAGGTAAGGACGCACTACCCAAAGAATCTACCAAGTGCAACCCAATTGACACGTATATATAAGCCCAAGACATTGGGACCTCAAATACCTCAATTGTTATCGCCAACCAATAATTGAAGCTCACCACTAACCATTCAATGTTTAACCAACACTGAGATGGTCGAATGATGCGCAAGGGGACCTTCGACTATGATGAATCGCACTTGGCAAGCAATTGTTTATGCTGGATTAAGTGGATAAAGATAAGGAAATAAAAGAGTCTCCTAAATACTCACTAATGGTCATCCAGGTCATCTAGGGACTAGGAATTCCTTATCTCAAATATTTTAAGTTTTGGTCACTATTCACTCATGCATTTTTTCAGTCTACATCGACTTAGGAAATATACAACTTTTTCAGTGAACAAAAGACGATCGCCATCAACTAAAGCTAAGCTGATAGGAGATAAGGAGCTCAAATTCTCAGTCTTGATCGCTAATGACAAACGACTACAAAGGATCGCAAACTGCCCAAGTGTCTGCACTACTGTTAGTTACTTCAATTTCCTTATTTTTCTTCATATAAAATTTGATATTGTACTAGGAATTAGATGGTTGAGCATATTAGGTCTCATCCTCTTGGATTTCAACTCCATGACCACAGCTAAAATTAATATCACAAGGAAGAATGGCTAAAATCAATATCTGTAAGAGATAAACAAAAATCTATGTATCAAATGAAGATGTCACTAGCAGAAAATAATCACCTACTTCGAGAACCAAAGGGATCAATGTCAACCAAAGACTTATCAAAGGAAGAAGCTAAGAAATCAAATGGGAAGACAAAACCTTGTGCTTAGGAAAAGCACAATCTTGTAGGGAAGGAAATGTTATGATCCCATATATAAGTCCCTAAGGGATCAAAATAGATACAACAAGATAGACGTGGGATGATCCTCTAAGGGCAATCCTAGGAGAGTAAATCAAATAGTGAACCACTGAATGATAGCCAATAAGTAGATTGAAACATTAGAGAAAACTCCAGTTGAGATTCTGTAAAAAGAGAGCAATTGCACCTTATAATCACTTCAAATAGTAACAAAATTATCTTCCCTCTTTTGCTTACTCTCTCTCCCATACTCTCTCTTGTTCTCTGCGACTTTGATTCTCTCCAACGTTGCTCCACTGTTGCACCATTGTTTGCTGCTGACTCTTCCCTTATTTCTCAACTCGGTTACTTTTCCTTGCAGTAGGTGTCTCCTAGAGGGAAAAAGAGAGGTCTCATAACCAACTTTAAACTAGACGTAAAGACATCTTGCCTTGGGACTCAGTTCCTCACACATACCCATAACTATCTCCTCTTGAAATTACACTCTTAATCAATAGAGAAATCAACTCATTACTGTGTTGTGTTCCTTACCTTGATGTCTATTAATGGATTAGGCCAGGATTCACTTTGTTCCTTAGTGTATACCATACACTTACATGCAATTAACATTCCTTAGTTTTCTCACATCACCATCCTGAAAATCCCTGGTTTTGCTATATGAAGCCTTTTCTGTTGCATTTATCTGTGATATATCTATATAATCATTCTCTGAAATATGTGAAATTTACACATCAGCTGAAAACAGGGATATGCACCGCCTAATTCAGATAGAAGGGAGGGAGTTTTGGCTAGAAAGAGACTTGAGTATGTTGAATGTGTCGCTCAATATTATGACATTCCTGACACTGAGAGGTCAGATGATGAGATCAACATGCTTCGCCAGGTTTTTCATTCATTTTTTTTCATATTTTAGGACATGGTTATCATGCTGTTTGCATTTGTACTCTAAATCTTCATATTCTTTATTAACAGATCTCCGTTGACTGCCTGAGAACGGTACCTGATGTCACTTTCTTCCAGCATGCTCAAATTCAGAAATCCTTGGAACGCATTCTTTATACATGGTTAGATTTAATTGTTGATTCTGTCAGAATAAGACTTAAATTCCACATTCTTTGCTTTTATGTGATCATATCATTTATGATTCCCTGTGAACGTGCACATATTGTTGCAGCCAGGTTTCTCGTGTTAAGCTGTACTTAACCAGTTAATTGTTTATGATCAACAATTTTTATTTGTTTCATGGTACACATTAACCTACCACTTTAGATGAACCTTATTGACCAATACTATCATAGTTCATGGTAATATCTCTTGAATATGCTGCTAGGTTCATCAAATACTAAT
Source organism: Hedychium gardnerianum (assembly GCA_038050645.1). Classification (NCBI taxonomy): domain Eukaryota; kingdom Viridiplantae; phylum Streptophyta; class Magnoliopsida; order Zingiberales; family Zingiberaceae; genus Hedychium; species Hedychium gardnerianum. The sequence goes on from JBBUKS010000060.1 coordinate 10,746,858, forward strand.
CAGGATTAATTCTGACTCTTCATTGAAAAAATCCTTATCGACCAAGAAAATCATACTCCATGGTATATCTTGAACACTTTTAGTTCATCTAATATTATGTGAATTTTATTGCGGGCACTTAAATTCCCTATATATACTTTAACCTTCCATGAAGCTAGTAGCTATACTAGGATATGTATCATTTATCATATCACTTTCAATGACTTGATGCTCCTCCTTTTGACATTCAACCAAAAAATCTAAGGCGACTACACTCTCCAATGGATCATATGTTTGTGGGAAATTCTGAGGCCATTATAGTAACAACTAATGAAACTCAGTGTTCATTACAAGCAGGGGTTGTGTGCCTCTATGAGTGTTCTTCCTGGCTTGCATGAATTGCTTGGTTGTCACATAAGAGAGAAAAGATTATTTGGATAACTAAAAATTTTACTAATGCATCAATGTTTAAAATAATGGGAGGGGCGCTTTGGCACAACGGTAAAGTTATTATCGTGTGACCTGGAGGTCATTGGTTCAAGTCGCGGAAACAACCTCTTGCAATACAGGGTAAGGTTGTGTACAATTTACCCTTCCCCGGGGCATTAGCGGGAGCTTCGTGCACCGGACTGCCCTTTTCATGTTTAAAATAATGGGAGGGGAGCCTTTGTATAGGTCTTACAATAACTCTTCTCCTAAGACTTGTGTCAAACTTTCAACAGTGGTTTATTCAGACTACCAGATTCTAAGACCAGATACCAACCTCTCAACTTATGGCTTGTCTACTTGAGAGGAAGGAAACCAAAGTAGAGGTATGTTGAAAAGACTGATATAACCTGCCATCTAGGAATAACAAAATCAAATGGCTAATTTTTCATTTTCCCTACTTTCCTCTCTTATCAAGTAGACAAACAAGGGAAACTTCTCTCCTCTTCCTTCCCTTCCTCCCTTTCCCACCACTGTTCCTTCCTTTCTCCTCTTTCTCCACTCAAGCAGACATGCTGTTAGACTAGATTTGCTAGAGATAGTTCAACTACGGATAGTAAATATTACTATGTTTAAAATTTAGATCATGTACCAGACTGTTTTATTTTTCTGAAATAAGTAAAAAGTTTTTTAAATACTTTTAATATTTTCTGCATGATTTCCATTCCAAATCCTAAAATTTGTCACTCAAAACTCAAAAGGTTGTGATGTTATTTTTTCTCTTGGAAATTTTATCTCAATGGTGAAAGTGAGTGCCTTTATGGACTTTTTAAACACTCCTTGTGTTTCTTATATATTATTTTGTCAGAAGTGCACTAAAATTTCGTTTATATGATTTATTTCTTTCCAGGGTTATTCGTCACCCAGCAAGTGGTTATGTTCAAGGAATAAATGATCTTGTCACACCATTTTTGATAGTGTTCTTATCTGAACATCTAAATGGCAGCATGGAGAGTTGGTCAATTTCAGATCTCTCTCCTCAGATAATATCTAACATTGAGGCTGATTGTTACTGGTGTCTCTCAAAATTGCTTGATGGCATGCAAGATCATTACACGTTTGCTCAACCAGGAATTCAGCGCCTTGTTTTCAGATTGCGTGAACTGGTTTGTCACATCGATGGTAATTCTAGTCTTTTGTGATATTTCTTTTACTTTTTTATTATACCACTAGATTAGTTTTATATCTTACATTGATCTATTTTCTGCACGGAACTTTCTTCCTTTGTTCTTTTGTATTAAGTTTTAATCACAGGTTGCTACGCAGGAGCAATTGCTCTTTTCCTTCCTTCAGACCAACTTTATTTAATCTAATTCTAATCATTCTCCAGGCAAATATGCACATGTTACTTTAATTGGAATCTAGTTTGCTTTTTTAATGCTTCTTGTTTCAACTTCTCACATCTCTTGAGAGGTGGTAATGGTGACCTGCAAACATGTTTAAATCAGTATGTAGATTTTTCTTCTATCATTCTATTACAGCACTATAAGTTATGGTTGATTTATCAATTGTTATGTCCAACTAAATGAGTGCTTTTTTGGCCAGCAGTGCCATGCTTTTTTTGGCACTCCATTGACAAATTTGTTGTTCCTTGCCACTCAATTTTTTGAATCATGGATTTCTCTTATTAGCATTTTGTAGTTGTAGGACTTGCCAATGAGCTTACATGGTATGTATAATCAGAACATATATATTGGACATATCATGTAATTATCATTATGTATGGTATCAGAGACATTCTCAAATAGTATTTTAGAATTTTGATGTCTGTCTCAGCACTTAGATGTTATAGCGCATCAAACCATTGTCTTTAGGGACCACTTAAATTTCAGTAATTTCTTTTGACAAACAATCTTGCCAAAGGAAATAGCATTGTTAAGTTGATCAGTGGCTATATGCTTTTTGGTGTGTGCTTCAGTTAATCTCAGAGAAGTTTTTTTACTTTCACTGTAGTTAATTTTTTGTCATAGTTTTTGGAATTCAAAATTTTTCCATCCTGATGATTGACCTTCCTTTTTTGGCTCTAGAACCTGTATCAAAACACATGGAAGAGCAAGGGCTTGAGTTCCTTCAATTTGCTTTTCGATGGTTCAATTGTCTCCTAATTCGTGAGGTTGGTTTTGTATTAAAGTTTTGTCCTTGATGAATATATGATCATTTGAGTTGCGAATTAAGATTCATAACTTTCTAGATCCCTTTCCACCTTGTTACTCGTTTGTGGGATACTTATCTTGCTGAAGGAGATTCATTGCCAGATTTCCTTGTGTATATATCTGCGAGTTTGCTACTCACAGTAAGTTTAAGTTCGTCAGTCACTCTGCTGGGTTCAGCTGAATGTTAACAAAATCTGTTTATTTCATTTTCATAATACTCGTCTGAGAACCATCGTCCTAGTGACAATAATTCTCTTCTTGCATTTAGCACAATCCCACTTGACCATCGACTACTCTCATTGTTTTAGTACTCATCATCACTAGTAGAACAAAGCAGAAACATACACTAAAGCTAAACTCCACTAAGAATAATTCTGAGATACAATATTTTCACTTTCAGATCTTTAAAGTTTGTTTATCAAAAAATAGCAACTTCCATTTAGATTATAACCTGATAAGTTTATACCACTGTATACCTGCCACACAGATTGTTAGATATTGTCAACTATCATGAAGAGAATTCCTTAATTGTATTGGAAAAAGTTTGACAATTACATGTATGAGCTCTGTTATTCTCCTACTTAATTGGTGTTGTACTTTGGATGTAATTTCTCTGCTACATCTGTAACCTTCACGGTAACCAATGGGGGAAACAGGAATTGACCAGATCCTGCTTGATATTCAACTAAGAAATGTCTCATGCTCCATCAAACATCATGCTAATTTTGTTTTTTCTAATATGATTGCCTCTGATACCGCTTTCAATTTGAAGTATGTACTAACTTCTGAACTGTTGCTGGATAGCATAGAACAGCTAATTCTAAAAGCATGATTTGAATGTTGTAGTGGTCAGATAAGCTTCAAAAGTTTGACTTCCAAGAAATGGTGATGTTCCTTCAACACCTTCCCACAGAGGACTGGACTCACCACGAGCTCGAGATGGTGCTCTCTCGGGCGTTCATGTGGCACGCCATGTTCAGCAGCTCCCCGAGTCATCTAGCCAGCTAGAGTCCCACCATTTGTTTCTTACTCCTGGATTGTTTTTTTTTTCTCCCTTTTTTTTCCCTCTATCTTTCCTTCTGCTTCATGTTTCAAGTGTTATTGAGTTTTCCTCTGCATCGCTGCTTGTATTTTTGATGTTCTAAACCTGTAAATTTTCCAATCACAATCACATGTAAAATTTGACAAATCGATAAGTTAGAAGATTAAGCAACATTCTAACTTTTTCCTGTTTATTCTTGCATTATCCTCTCTTCCACACTTATTTGTACAGAACGAAGTTAATAAGTCTTGATTTTTTTTTCCCCTTTTGAACTTGAATTTACTGAATTCTATATACATCCAGTGTCCACTATTTCAAATTTTGGTTAACCTGATTAATCCATTAAGATAAGCTAGTCAGTCCATTTTAGTCATTCGGATCTATCTAATGGCTAACTTTTTTCTTGATTCTCAATACCAGTCCCTCTTCTGGTGATGTATCATTCAAGCATCTCTCATCACATGACTAAACTCTCAGTTGCTAGTGAAGCACAGGTAAATGATTCAAATATCAATTCTTCAACTAACATCATACTATTATATCCTTTTATCCTGAGATTATGGTACACTGATTAGATTTTTTAAGTAGTTAATCAAGTATTTAAGATTTGAATTTTAACTATGATATATTAATAGATTTTTTGTTCAATAAGACGACAAACTTAAGAACGTTGATTGCTTAGATGTAATTTCATGAAACTGAATTGATTGAATTGGATACTTAGATTATAAAGAAAAAATATCCTTTTATATTCTAGATTAATTTCTCAATATATATAAATTATGTTTAGATTAATTCAGTCAACTAATCAGAAAAAGTTATCTATCTATTATAAAATAATAAAATAACAACAAGGCCCCTTGGCCATGTGTTGGGAGCTATAGTTTTGAGATTGGATGTTACTTGACATGACTTATCTCCTTTTACCCTTAATTAAAATGTCTTTGTGATCTTTCATTTTTTCCCCTCCTTTTTTCCTTAATTTCTCACTTGTAATTGATAGCCAGAGGTATACATCACAATCAACATTTGAAACCCATCAAAATATTCCACTTACCACACACATATCTAAACAATTCAACTAGTTCAAAGCCATGATATAATGCAAAACCCTACTAGCTCAGCTTCATCAGTACTTTCTTGATTGAAGTAAAGCTTAATTTCACACACACAGATAGCACATGTATATATATACAAAGATCACTCATCTCATAACTTGGAAAAAAGAAAAAACAATCAACTATAATTTTACATGAATTCTTCTCTCGGACCATTGCGCTTGATTCCCCATAACACCACCACCTCTTTCGGCAGTTGCTGATCACATTTCAAAACCAGGAATAGAACAAGAAGAACAAGAAAAAACAACAGCAGCAGTAGTCGCCGCCGCCATGGCCAGATGTGTTTTAAGAACAAGAATGCAAGGCAAACCTAATGCCTTCTCTTCTGTATTTATAATATCCACGAATATCATGTGCAATAACTCTTTTTCTTTTGTTTTTGAAAGGAGGCAAAAGAGAAGGTGGTGGTTGCCTAGTCAAAGAAAGGTTTAGTAAGTGACAATCATGCAGTTTAGAGATAGACTTGTTCTTTGTTTGCATCACAGAGAATAGTGGCCTAGAAGACACCCAGCAACATTTCCAAAGTCAAATCAGGTCAGTTCAGTTGGTTCGATTTGTCTAAACTAAAACAGATTGCGAGTTCAATCAGCTTTCTCTAAAAAAAAAAAAATATTGAATTTCAAGTCCTTTGCTATCAATTAGCTTGCTTGGTTCTTACTGCATCTTAATTAGTTAGTTAGATTCCAGGTTTAAGATGTGTACTTAGTTCGACATATAGTTTTGATGATTGAAGGTTAGTACACGCTTGAAATGGAAGGGACAGGGAGTGATGCTTGCATTTGAAGCTACAGCCGACCGTTAAAATGTCTCCAGCAACAAAGTAGATGATCAAAGCACTGCTGTTAAATTATTTGGATTTTGGATTAGTTCTTTTTTTTTCAAAATAAATAAATAAATAAATAAATAAAATTATATTAAAAACCAAGTCCGAATATGCCACCTAAACGCATGTATTTGGGTATTTATGCATGCGTTTGGATGTTTATGAACGTCTTATCAAGATTCAATACCTCTTCATCAAAATTACAATTACAACAGAGATGTTTATGCATACTCGACCTGGTCAATGTCCTTATCTTCGCAGATAATTTTGATTATGTGTTAAAATTTCTCTCGATTCTATAACGTCAGCAAACGCCATCAATTTGAATATTTGATCTGGAATCGAAAAATCTCAGACTACTCTGATTTTTCTCGATTTCGAAGATTAAATAAATTTTTTTCTCAAAATTATTTTCAGACCTATCAATAGTGTCTGATCAACAACGGGATAGTGTCAGAGGTGGCAACAACAGGTCCTGCGTTCCTTCACACCCGTAGGTCGCAACAGGTAGCGACAACGGATGACGACAATTGAAGCAGAGAGGAAGATAATGATTTTTTTTTAACTTTAATATTTTAATTAAAACGTAAATTAAATTAATAACTCTAATTATAATTGGGAGAAATTAAATATACATAATCTAAAACATAATAAAATTATCTAAAAAACATTTTAAAATAAAAAAAAAATATTCAATTTTATTTATTTATATATATCACTATTAATAATATTATTATCATTATTAAATCAAGAATAATATGATAAAATATTATATTAAATTATATATTAAAATCTTCAAATAAATAAAATTTTATTATATTATCTAAATTGAACTAAATAACATCAAATTATGTTTCATTTTTCATTACTAAGATTATATGATTACCAAAAAATTTGAATAATAATATTGAATCAAACGCATCCTTAAAATTTCTCTAATCTTCAATGAAGAGGGTTTTTTGGATTAAAAAATGAAAAAAGAGATTAAAAAATTGAGTTGAAATTTTGAACTCATCTCTTTAATTTTCGTTGACGCATTAGCAAAGAGAAACAAAAAATCATTGACATATCAACAAATATAAAAAATTAAGGAGCTCAAAAAAAAAAACTCTCATCGGAGATGCCGATACCCAATTAAGTGTGCACTGGGATCCATAAGGTCTGACTTACTGAATAAGTGAAAGAGATGCTGTCATGAGTGTCATCCTCCCCCTAGCATAGGATCTTGCATGACACCGGGGAGTCAGGTTCCTGCCCCCTTTATGCACTAGTTATTGTTTGGACTGGCTAGACTAGCTCCCGTGATTTACCTCCTCCGTGTTGGTCCTGGGACGGACTGGCGGGGGCGCTAGGGGCGAGCGTTTCGCCTTTTGCCACAATTGCATGACACCGGGGTTGTTTTCACGAAATGAACTGATGGTTAGTGTATGAGGTGTTGTCATTATGAAGTCTGAGGGTCAAATCTTAGTAGTAGTCAGGTTCCTACCCTCCCTCATGCACTAGTTACTGTTCAGGCTAGTAGCTACCGTGATTTACCTCCTCCGTGTTGGTCCTGAGACGGACTGGCGGGGGCGCTGGGGGCGAGCGTTTCGTCTTTTGCCACCATTGCATGACACGGGGGTTTACCCGACCTGATTAATAATTTTTTTTTTTTTACATGACACAGGGTCTTGCATGACACATTAAAGCCCGAGGTAATGATATAACGATTAAATTTTTTAATAAATAATTAAAAAATTTAAGATTTAAATCTCAGCTATAATATATTATAGGAATTTTTTTTTCTAATGAGAAGCGAGCCTAAGAATGTCAGCCATTTGGATGAGCCTCTATTAGCGCTTCTCAATTTACCTTGGTGGTCGGTAGAAAATTTATGTGAGGCCGAGCTGGTCACCCCAGGTCCGATGTTACCCGACCTGGTTAATTATTATTTTTTACATGACACATTAGATGTTTTCACGGGATGAATTAATAGTTAGTACATGAAATATTATTATCATGAGATCTGAGGGTTAAATTTTAGCTAGTAGCTAGGTTCTTATCCTCCCCGATACACTGGTCACTGTTCGGGCTAGCTAGACTAGTCCATGTGATTTATCTCCTCCGTGTTGATCTTGGAACGGGTTGACGGGGGCCGGGACGAGCGTTTCACCTTTTGTCACATTGCATGACACATTGGATGCTCTCGGAATAATAGTACAATAATTAAATCTTTCGATGAATAATCAAGAGATTTAAAGTTTGAATCTCAGCTATGACGTACTGCAAGAAATTTTTCCTCTAATAAAAAGTGGACTTAAGAATACTTACTATTTGGATGGACCTCTATTAACATTTCTCGATTTACTCTAGTAGTCGATGAGAAATTTCCGTAAGATTGAGTCGGTCATCCCAGGTCCGATATTACTTGATCTAGTTAATCATTTTTTTTTGCATGACACGTAAGAAAGTTTATTTTTAATCTGCAAATGTTCATGAGCTAATAGCCACAACATAAAATTATATTTGGGCATAATGTTCAATCTCCAAACTATTATAGTTCAAGCTGGCTAGGGTGATAAACGAGCTAAGTTGAGCTAAATTTTATGATGTTTAAATTTATTTGAGAAGATAATCAAGTTAAGTCAAGCCAAATTTAAAATGAATAAAGTCATTAAAATGATTGTTCAAACTTAGTTTGAATTTTTTTACGAGCTTGAGCGTCACCTTAGGTCTGACGTTACTTGACCTGGTTAATCTTTTTTTTTTGCATGACATATAAGAAAGTTTATTTTTAATCTGCAAATGTTCGTGAGCTAGTAGCCACAACATAAAATTATATTTGGGCATAATGTCCGATCTCCAAACTATTATAGTTCAAGCTGGCTAGGGTGGCAAACGAGCTAAATTTTATAATGTTTAAGTTTATTTGAGAAGATAATCAAGTTAAGTCGAGCCAAATTTAAAATGAACTAAGTTATTAAAATGATTGTTCAAGCTTAGTTTGAATTTTTTTACGAGCTTGAGCGTCACCCCGGGTCCAACGTTACCTGACCTGATTAATTCTTCTTCTTTTTGCATGACACATAAGAAAGTTTATTTTTAATCTGCAAATGTTCATGAGCTAGTAGTCACAACATAAAATTATATTTGGGCATAATGTCCGATCTCCAAACTATTGTAGTTTAAGCTAGCTAGGGTGGTAAATGAGCTAAATTGAGCTAAATTTTATGATGTTTAAGTTTATTTGAGAAGATAATCAAATTAAGTCGAGCTAAATTTAAAATGAACTGTCATTAAAATGATTGTTCAAGCTTAGTTTGAATTTTTTTTACGAGCTTGAGCTTAATTCAAACTTAACTGGTTCGTTTAGATATTATTGAGCTTTAAATTCAAACTTATTTAATTGTTTGAAAATTTTACGATACAACTTAGTTGATTATTAAGCTTGATATTTGTTCATTTTAATTTTTTTTATTTACCATATTAATAAGAATTTTATTAATAAATATAATTTATAAATTTTATTCGTAAACATTATTCATAAATTTCCTTCGTGAATATTATTCATGCATTATTCGTAATTTTTATTCATGAATATTGAATATATATATATATATATGATATGATATCCTGCATATCCCGTGCACATTTAATATATATTTTTGATTTAAATTTTTTTTACTTAATATTATAATTCAATCCTTAAATTTTTAAAGTCAAAATCTCATTTACACAATCGAGAACTTTTAAAAAAAAAAATCAACATTTATGTGTTATATGAGTATCACTCACAAACGCCACTTGTATATATAACTTATTTAAGTGGCGTTTGTGAAAGCTTATTCATTTAATTTTTAATGCATTATTATCTTATTTAATTAACTAATTTTATATAAATTAAATAAATATAAATAAATTTTTATTAAATATTAAATTTGTTTATAAATATTTAATTCTCTATAACATATATGTGGTGCCCTGCCGAGACGAGATATACCAAGTACTGATCAAAGATGTCGCCTGATTTATTATACCTGCACGAACCACGATAGTATCTCGAATCAACAGTCACTCAATAAACAGCGAGTCCGAGCCAAGTTGCTTGGACGAGTCGGATCACCCGGTCTGCTGTTTTGGATTTCGGATCCTTATGATCGAATAAAATAATCCGACCCGTTAAGAACCAAATACATGTGACCCCACAGCGAGCGACCGATCGATCGAAATCCCCTCGTTTTTCCGATCTCGACGAGTTTGGGAAGCCCTAGAAATGGCGTTTGCGGCCCTTCGCCGGATACCTATTCACCTCGGCCGAACAAGCCCCGCCCTCCTCCGACAGCCTCTTTACCGCACCTCTGCTTCTTCGGCGCTCGTTGACGTCGTCGCGCCCTCCGCTACTGGATCCAAAAAGGTTTCCGACCGGATCGTGAAGCTTTCCGCCATCGATTACGATGGGAACAAGCACGCGATCATCGGACTGTCCGGGAAGACGCTCCTCCAAGCTCTGATCAATGGCGGCCTGATCGACCCGGCGTCCCATCGGCTTGAGGACATCGACGCTTGCTCTGGTGTGTGCGAGGTCCATATCGCCCAGGAGTGGCTCGACAAACTCCCCCCCTTGTCCTACGATGAGCGTTACATCCTCACCAATGAGCATTTCGTCCGCACCGCTTTTCCCCGGAAACATGTGTTTAACAAGCATGCAAGGCTTGCGTGTCAGGTTGTTCTCCAGCACGAACTGCAAGGTATGGTCGTCGTTCTCCCCGAACCCAAGCCCTGGGACATCCCATAGGTGGGGAAAAAAAACTCATCTTACTCGTCGTTCTGTTGCTGGATCAAAGGCATTTGATGTTTTACTGGTTTATTCAATAATAATCTTCAATGATACTGTTTTGCGATAATTCAACGCTTATGTTATTTTAAGAATGATGTAATCTGCGTGCAGTTGGTTTCCTATATTAATACTAGAGTTCCTCTTGTTTCCTTATAATATTATTTATGGTAATTCATTTTGCTTGGATAATATCATGTATGAAGAAAGTGCACATTCAAAGTCAGTTTTTTTTGTTAGAAATTACTCTAATGAGTTACAGCATGAAACTTTTTTTTTAAAAAAAATCAAATAAGAATATGCTTATGATCAGTTTTCCTCATTTTCAGAAATTCATTGAAACTTTAAGGTTTTAGATTAATTTGTAGTTAACATTAAATGTTTGCTCACATCTTTGACAGTGTAAGGTCAATATTTAGATCTTAATGTAGTATGGATAAAAGTATATAGCAACTATGTATGAGTCAGATATTGAGGTATTGTTCAATAATGTTAGTCAAAATGTAAAGTCTAAGAGATCTTTGGTATGCATAATATCCTTTAGTAGATGTTAAAGTGAAAGAAGTATTAATGTTATGACTATGAACATGATTGGAGGAAGACTTTCAGTGCATTGTTTTAGAATTAGTCCATATAGCCACATTCAGTGGATTCACTATATCACTGCAATCGTGCATCTATATTGAGTGTGTATTTGTATGAGAGATTTTGTGAGACAGTGCAAATCATGACTCAAAAAAGCAATCTAGGTGGCCGCTTAGTCGGTCTTGTTAGGGGACCACTTCACCTAGTGAATAAGTGATTCCCTTTAGGTGGATTTTTCAAAAGCAATTCAAGAGGCCCTCCTAGTCTCCTAAATGGTCTAGACATTTTATTCAAATAAGATGTATTAAAGATAAATGCAATAGGGTGCTAGTAAATGATGAAGAAATAAAAGAGCGATGAAATTGATATTTTCATTAACTTTTTAATAAATGTTTAGGAGACCAACTTAGGTAATTTAAATAGGTAAAATGAGTATAGAAATCAAAAATTTATCGTAGAATTTAACCTTTAAAAGTAAAACAAGCTTTAGATAAAATGCAAAATGGAAAAGTAGTTGGATTAGGTGATATTCTGATAGAGGTTTGGAAGTGTCTAGGAAAACAAGATATTGAATCGCTTTCAAAGTTATTCAATTTGATATTGAAAACTAAAAAAAACCTGATTGGTGGAGGGTAAGCACTTTAAGTCCCTTGTATAAGAATAAAGGAGATGTATAAAATTGAGCAAACTATAGGGGTATTAAACTAATGAATCATATCATGAAACTTTAGGAAAGAGTAACAGAAAAAAGACTAAGGAAGGAGACCACGGTGATTGAAAATCAATTTGGATTTATGCTTAGAAGTTAGGCGATAAAAGTTATACATCTTCTTAGACAACTAATTAAATAGTATCGAAGATGTACATATGGTATTCATCGATATAGAAAAAACTTATGTTAAAGTTCCAAGAGAAATTATATGAAGAATTCTAGAAAAGAGATATATTAGTATAACATATATTGAACTAATTAAAGATATGTATAAACCAGAGTGAAGACTTCAAGCGGATTAATCGAAGCGTTTCTCATAAAGATAGGGTTACATCAAATCCTTATCTTTTTTACATTAATCATGGATGAATTCACTGAACACATCCTAGATACGGTACGGTGCATGTTGTTTGCAAATGATATTATTTTGCTAGATAAGATAAAGAGTAAATGTTAAATTCAAATCCCGGCAGAAGACGTTAAAAGTGAAAGGTTTTAGTCTTAGTATTATAAAGACATAATATATGGAATTTAAGTTTAGTAATATTAGACGTAATGAGATAATTGTTAAGATAGAAGATGATGAGTTGTATGTAACTGAGAGCTTTAAGTATGTAAGATCATTTTTGCAAAAGGATTGAGGGATTAAGAAATGTCTTATATAGCATACAAGCAGAATGGTTAAAATGAAGGAGTGTCAGTGTTCTTTGTGATTGTAAAGTACCTCTAAGATTTAAAGGAGTTTTACAAAACGACGGTTAGACTTGTTATGTTATATGAAGCTAAATGTTGGGCTATGACTCGAGCATATGAGCAAAAGATGAGAGTTGTAGAGATAAAGATGTTCAGGTGGATATGTGGACATACAAGATGGACAAAATAAGAAATAAAAAAATTAGAGAGAAAGTCGAGGTTGCATCTATTGAGGAAAAACTTCAAGAGACACAATTAAGATGGTACGAACATGTACTTAGACAATCTATAACTGCTCCAGTTAGGTATTGTGAAACTATGACAAATATATAAATCAAATGAAGAGGGAAATCAAAAAAGATTGGTTAGCAACAGTAAAATTAGATAAAATTTATTTAAATATAAACGATGATATAATAGGGGATAAAGTCCAATGACGTAGCAGGATTTATATAACCGTTCCAACCTAGTGGGATAAGACCTTGTTGTTGTTGATGATGATGATGATTACTTATAATTGATTTGATTTGATGTGTTGTGTTCTATGATTCAATGTGGAATAAGTTTGTTTTATTGTTGTTAGGAGTTTACCTGTCAATTATCACTTGTTTACTAGTGATAGTAATCTTGTTTTAATTAATTCATATGCTTTGTTAGATATATATGGTGGTCGACATTTTTTAATGTTAATATCAATCTATTTTATATTAATATTATCTTAACATCAACTGCCTAAGCTTTCACTCTCTGTCTAGGTGCTCGCTATACAGTGGGTTGATTGCCTAACTCCTAAAATGGATTTTTAAAACATTAGCGCATATGCATACTCTATATTGGTTAATTTAATCTTGAAATGACATATCTAGAGTTTTATTAAGGGCTAATGCATACTGAGTCCACTACTAAAAGCTAAACACTACCTCCTATAGCAATCAGCAGTGGTAGACAAAGGTAGACCCCCATGATTTAGCCATTTATTTTTCCTTCTTCCTAATCATTCATTTTCCTATTTCCTCGTGTCCTGTAGCAAGAATGTGAGAAATTTAATCAAATTATGTTTTTCTATTTATGAAAAAACGCAAGGAGTTCGAAGATGATGCTACTTTGTAACAATATTTTTTTGTTCATCGATATAAAATGTTTATATAGGATCTGTATGTTTTACTTAATGACCGTTATTAAACATAAATCTTGCTTCATATCATCATCTATTATAAGGTAGATGTAACCTTATGTGAATGTTACATATTGGTTGAGTGCTAAAGTTACCAGGAAAGTCACCCTAGTCGTAACACTAGAGAACTTTACATGAAAATCTGAATAATTATATACTTTTCAGGACGTATAAAATACTTAGATTGCTTTAAGCTTGGCTAAAGATAGTATCAACTTGTACAGATTTTGATGATAGTAAATGATCCATGTTACAACCATAGGTGTTTGGGTCATTGTAATTCATTTTGTTGGGAGGCTTAGTCAGTTAAGCGTAAGCTGAAGCAATGCATAGATTTCCTTAGTTGTTTGAGAGCTTCTTAGCTTTTTCTATGACTATTTCGAAGAAAAATTATCTTATGAGTTCTCTAGTTATTCTTATCTGATAATGTGGTTTCTAGTCTGCCAGCATCCATTTTGAGATATATCTGTTTCTGCCTCCACAGGGTAGAACCTTATCTACTTTATGCAACTTTAACTTAAAATCATGGATCTCTCATACACTTTGGAACAGTGATTTATAGATGCAGATTCTCAGTCTTAGAAAAAGACCTCTAGGAGTTGATCATGTTCTTATAAGACAACAGAGCTACATACTTCTCAGATCTCTAGCACTGCCCTTCAACTTGTTTTTTAAGATTGCAAAGTGTTTCAGTTTCTTTAAGTTTTAAATAAGGAAGCCCTAGAAAAAGTATGCCTCGTACAACAGGGCTAAAGATTTTACAAAACTATTGCAGGTGATGGATTTTTACTTGTTTAACTTGTGGTCGCCTATGTTACTCGATATTGCAAATTGTTTAAGCTGTGCAGTGTTCTATCTATTGAGCTGTGCTTAGTGCTCTATATGGAGCAAATTTCACAAAATCAATGCTAGGCATGAATATTTTTTTAAAAACTTCTCTTGACAAGGCTCTTTCTTGTTTGTTGTTTTGGCATCTACAACTAGCTCCTTGTTAACCTGTACTGTTTTCTATTGTTTTGTTCTGCAAAGTTTCTCCACGAACATCTAGTTATCTACTAGTTCTCCATCTTCTTGCTGTTCTTACAATACTCAGCTGAATTCATGCACGTGCTATATATCTTTGGTTCTAGTGAAAATGTTATCCTTCGATGTTTTTAATTTCTGTGGAAGATAGTTAGTAATTTGGCCTTAATCAACTTGAAATTTACAATTTCCCTTTGTATCATTTCAGTGAATGTTTTGCATTTTTACTATTTATCGTAGCTGCACCTTTGTTCTATATATTATACAACTCTTAGCTCCCGGAATAATGGTTAAACTTTTCAATGAATAATTAAAATATTTAAAATTTAAATTTCAATTGTCGTGCACTATGAAAGATTTTTTTTTAGTGAAAAACGAGTTTAAAAATGGTGATCATTTGGATGTGTTTTTATTAGTACTTCTCGATTTATTTTATCGGTCGATGAAAAATTTTCGTGGGGTTGGATTAGTTATCTCAGGTTCGGTATTATTTGGTTGTTTTTTTTTACAACTCTTAAGTTGCGGTTGACCTAAGAATGTTGAATTGATGGGTCGTTCGTAACGAGCGTTTTTTGATTTATTTTGATGACAAGGGAAAAAAATTCGTAGGATTGGACCAATCTTTCTAGAATTAATTGGCGTAAATTGGATACAGGATGCTAACTAAAAAAAATACTTTAAAATATAATGACCGGTAAATTCGGAAGTATTTGTAGTGGGCGGTTTAGTATTTCAACATTTCAAGTTTGTGATTTCATTGGAAAAAATATTTTGTAATACGTTGTAGTCAGAAATTGAATGGAAAATTGTATGGATGTCTTGTCGTTGCATTATAATTCGGGAGCATGGTGTGGTGATAAATGACAGGATATTTTTTTTTCAAATAATCAGAGTTTAAAATTCACGTAGCGCATGCAGATTATGTTTGAACAATTAATGATATTAGAGTATCATGTTACGAGTTATCTCGTTTTCTAAATTTATTTAGTAATTAAAATATGAAATCGAATCATAAGATATTTGGAATTAAAAATAATAATAATAATATAATACCCTTCGTTTGAAGGGTTCTCGTTGTGTTGAGGGAAAATGGTGACATGACATGAATGTTTATAAGTGATAATTACATCGAACTGGGTTTGTGAATTTCTGTGTTCATTGTTTTGTAGCATTTTTCAATATATTGTTTAGCTAAGTTGAATTTATATCGGATTGAATTATTTCAATTTTTCAACTTTCTGAAAGTTAATAAATGAATATTTTTTACTACTTTTAACATTTATGCATTAGCATATTTAAGATTGCTATTCATATAACCAATGAGTTCATGCTCGAAATAGTAAGCCAAATTTAGTTTCAATTCCAAGTCAAATCCGTGCTGCATACTTTTACCCTAGGTTTTCTTCAGATTGAATTTCGTAGGAGTTTAGCTTGCATTTCCTAGGAGAGAAGAAATTTGTGCAAGAATCTCGTTCTCTTTGGTGAAAATACAGGCAAGGGAAGAAATGCTTTAGAAAATCATTTTTCAATGTCATCTAATTTTTTTTTAATTTTTTTAATAATTTAATTTTTTTAAATTGATTAATTTTAAAAATGATTAATTTAATTTTATAAAATAAATTATTAATTATTAAAATAAATTTTAAAAAATTAATTTAAATATTTAATATTTTTAGATTTACTTTTTAAAATTTTGTGCAGTGATCTAAATTTTTTTTTCCATCTGATTTGACTAGGAGAAAAAACAGTGTTCAATAGCTCTCTCTAAAATAAACTAAACTTATTTTTTAAAACTTATTTTAGAAATAAATAAGTTTTGAAAGTTTATACTTTTCCCTGTAACTTTTCTTCCAAAATGGGGATGCAAACGAATCGATTTGTAAACTTTTCGAGTCAATTTGAATAATATTTAATTTATATTTAAAATTATTAAATTTAAGTTGAATTTAAATATGTTCAATTAATTTTTCAAATTAAATTTACATTTATAATATTTTTTTCAAAATACTCATGAGGCTCATAAATTTATAAAAAAATAATAATTAATCCAATCGAATAGTATCGAATGTGATTGATTTAATTTCATAAAAAAAATATTGATCATCAAAATAAATCAAAAAATATTAATAAAAATTTATTAAATAATTAATATTTTTAAATTTATTTTTTATTAAAAAAATTAAAATCGAGTTTAAATTTCATTTCAAATTAAAATTATTTAACTTTTCGAACTTCAAATCATATTCAAATATTATATATATACTTTTTTAGCGCATATTCAAATATCAATATTTTTCATAATATTCTATTTGTTAGCCCCTACTCCAAATGAAGCATAAAACAAAATAAATTGCAGGCAAAACATAAATTGGAACGAAGGGCAAATTAAAATTTCAAAAATAATACTCCAGGGTGAGGTAAAAATAAATCTTTGGAACAAGTTGACTAAAGCCAATCACAATGCATCCACATACAGTTTAACTAGTACACGACATTGCCTCCAGAATTTTAGATTTTCGCCCAAGAAACTAGAACGATATCATCACACCACTCCTTCGGTGCATAGCAATTATTACCACGATCCCTCAGCTCCCTTGCTTGGGTTTTGGAAGGCAGAGAAACCCCAGTTGGTCTTCAGAGCATATGGCTGAGAGATGGTCACTCCTTCCTCTGTTATCTTGGCAACCTGCAATGTAATTTAAGTTAAGCAACCATGCTTTTCAAGTTTGACGCGGAGAACTATCACACTTATTAAATAAGATCAACAATCATCATAGATCTAGCTGCATGGTAGAATACAAAGGAAAACTGAGCTAGATAATGCAACACCCATTTGAGATTTTTTTAAGATTGTCGTTAATCGGTATGCTAAGGTGAATGTCTTGTGCATCACAACAATGGTCCAATAGAAAGCAGCAAATATCCAAATGACTTATTAATTTAGTAGCATATCTCATCTAGACCTGACACATTATGTAACTATCTTTTCAATGAACACATCGATCACAAATCTATATGAGTAAAATATGTTTAATTAGTCATTAATTAACTAGAGTGAGGCTCAATGCTGCCTAGAGTGGAAAGCTAACTCCCAACTGTCTTCTGAAGCAACCGAAGTAGCTAGCAATGCATAAGCAAACACTCAGAACTACGAAATGGTCCCCTATACTAGGTAAAAATATTTAGTTAAGTTTGGATGTATTGTTTTCACTAGCAAATCCGGCATTTCTTCATCTCCCTCAGTCAATGAGAAGGATATCTTTTGAGATGTGTCTCGCTCTTGCTCCATTCCCTACGCAAACTCAAGACCATAAACTAAGTTCATTGGGTCTTGTGTGTGACCAATCATATTCACTTTGATCATAGGATTTTTATTACCCATTCCCATTCCTAGCACGCTTATCTTTTATTCAAGTAATTCAACTTAAACATGTGCTCTAGAGAGAATTCCTGTACACTATTAAAAAAAAACTAGTCAATCCAAAGTGTATGGGTATTATCAAAAAATTACCCTACCTTTCTGTCATGCTTTCGCCCATTTATTGTCAGAGAACCCTTTTCTCTTTCGTTTGTCTATTTACTAACACAAAAATGGAAGATGAACACAATCGTCCAAACTCAGAAAAACATTACACATTTTTCCCCTATGTTTGCGTTGCATATCAATAATGACAAAAGACAATCTTGGCCAGTTGGGAGATTATACCTGAAACTTGTTAATTGCTGATCTATCACGATATAAGAGCACAAGCAGGCACTTCTCCATCAGCTTAACAGCCTCTTCAAAGCTCAGGTCTTCACGCCACTCAGCACGAAGTAATGGCCTTGCAAGATGATTTCCAAATCCAGTGGCCACATGATTGTCCTCAAAATGTGTGCCAATCATAGTCACCTATAATATGGGCATTCCATTCTTAAGTTAATTCAAACACAAACAAAAACAAGAATAAGGTATTTACATACCATCCCAAGATACTTCTGTCCGTTCTTCACTCCGCCCACAACAAGTGAGTTAAAAAGAGGGTCGAACTTATTGCGCCGATTGTACATAACCCGAGTTAGATAGTTGTGGATCTCCTTGGGACCAAGTGAGTTCCCATCATCCCACATGTTGTCATTCAAACTAGGGGAAATAAATAATGCTTCTTGTTAATACATGAAAAGGCAAAAGACAGATACATGAGATTCCAACACTACATGAGGTTAGCTCAACATAAATTCAACCAGATATTCACCAACTAAGACTATTTCAAAAGTAACAGGTGTCAAGTTTATACTTTTAGCAACCCATACTTGAATATGCAAGCAAATTTCTTACATGAGCTCATCGAGATAGCGCAGGATCTCTTGGAAATCACTGATTTCACCACTTGCACCTAGGAGAGAGTGTTTCCCAATAGGTTTTATACGTTCCACACTCTTGTATCTCAAAGTCGATCCATAGGAACCTGCAGATTTCCAAACAACAAAAGTTCATCTGTGTCAAGGAACATGGCAAGAAAAAACATATCAGAAATAGAACAATCAACTATATTTCTTATTTCATTTTCTTCTTTCTGTTTTTTTTTAAATAATTCATTATTGACACTGCTACTGCAAGAACTCAAAATTTCTTTTGTTCATATTTGAGTTTAATCTCTTTTGCTGTTGTCTCATTATCATTTGCATCCGCAAGGATTTCCAAGAGTTTAGTATATCAGCTGTTTTCTAATTTTCCATCAAATTTTGATGGATTCCTCTGTTAGTTCTGGTAATAAATTCCATCCATCCTCTCATTTAGTGTGGTTACTACAATCCTTAGGCGTCGCTCACCTTTGAGCAAAGATAAAAAGGGGAGGGGAAGAAAAGGATCACAAAGTTAAAGGCTAATAGATCAAAAATTAATTAAACCAATTTCAGTTCTATGACCTTGTTTGCATATTTTACACATTTATAAATACATGCACAACCACTAGTTTGGTTATAATTTCTATGTCTTCTTTAATTCCATCTAGACAAGTCACTGAGGAATATATTAAATCGAGTGTTGGAATTTTCGTAGAGAACAATCTACATCATATCAAAGCGGCATCTTCTCTTATCATCAAAAGGAGGCTTCTTCAAGTACTTTCTTGGTAAGGTTTTTCATTATGATATAATAGTGAAAACTGAAAAAATACTACAAATAAAATAAAATATCAAAGAAAACAACCTCCGGTATCAGCCGCAAAGATAACACCATCTTTATATTTCATTCCTATCACTGATGTTCCAGTCACATACGGATACCTGTCAAAATATTTGACAAGTTTAATATTGTATAATTTAGTTGGTTTGAGCAAATAAGATAGAATTGTTCAAAATTATAGAAAGTTGGGAAGACACTAAAAAAAATAGATTGAACACAATTATCATATAGATATTATCTGCAACACAGAATACTGATGAATCATAAATAAATGTTAATGAAATTAAATAGTCTTTCATAGTCAAAGACTGAGAAGTGTCATCCTATATGTGATAAGTGATACAGTTCAGTTTCAAATGAAATTCAGGTCATCTTATTTGCCTTAATGTTAGACCTGGTTCTCTTGTTTCTTAGTGTTAGAAGCAAATTGTTGTCAAGTGTACACAAAATGTTTGAGATTTCCTCTGCCACGAGCTTTCTATATGTGTATGATCTCTCAATTACATGTCTTGTTGGAAATGATCCATGTGATTTCTACCAAGTGATGCTATAGAGATCAACGACCTTAATCCCAACACCTAGAAGTCCATGAGTAAGATACTTTCAAATGATATATTTACACTCAAATTCAATCATCTGTTGCTATCCTACCCAAGCCACATAAGCTACCAGCATCCATACATCAAACTAGTAAAAAACTGGACGAATTATTACATCGTAGTTTAGCTTAAATGTCAGTAATCATCACATAAATTCTTGCCGCCCCAGATTCTAAAATAGCTAAATAAGAACTTCTTCGATAGTTAGAATAAACCGCTAGATCGACGCTCGGAATCTCGATTAAATTGACAGTGAGATCATTTCACTGAAGAACCAATCATGATCATCAAAAAGTTACAAAAAAGAGGAAGATACTACGAGATCCATACAAGGTCCTTTCAGTAGCGTCATTATCTACGATTGTCAAAGCTTCCATGGCCAATGTCTGCAAACAAAATGAAAACAAAGAATTGGTTTAACGAATTCCAAGAATCGAGTAAGCAGCAAACAACTAACCAGAAAATTGTGAATCAGAAAGGAAGTTTCTAGGGTTCGTCGGTAAGCAAGAAAAGCTCGATGCGGAAGAAACAAATAGGCCAGCAATTATCTTCTGACTTGTAACCCAAGAAATATTATTTGGGCTGAATCGGTAGGGCCTAGGCCCAGATTATAATTGACTTATTTATATAAGAGAACTTTTGCTATAACAAGGTTATTGCAAGATCCTTTACTTGTGCAATGGTAAAGTAAATTTGTGCATGAGTTTTATAGATTATTTTTGAGAGTTTAGGAAGGAATTCATATAGTCAATTTTATTTAGTAAAATAAAATTATTATTATTATTATTATTATTATTATTATAAAATCATAAAATAATAGCGATAAATGTTCTCAACGAGAAATCGATAACAAAATGGTTGTGATTTGTGAAAAAATTACTCAATTACAGTTTGAAAGGTTAAAAATAATTAGAATAATAAGATTTTGCTGATGGATCTATGTGAGTCGAAACAATTGGACATATAACTTTCCTTAACCTTGCTACATTTTGATGTTGAAGATTGCATACATTTTGCTTAGTCTCGTTAACAGACTGAATGTTTAACAGTCTGATCGAATCAAGTCGTATCCTCTTCTTCACGACTATTTTCCTACTATGAAAATCATTTGAGTCAATTCATTTTCATTTTGCCTGAATTACTAATCGTGCAAGTGACAGATCGAACACTAACAAAATTTATCACTTTATCTTAGCCAGAATTGATATCCTGCCCGACGCTCCGTGCGCGACCATGAGCGACGCACCGACATGGCCGCGCCAACTCAATTTTTTTAAATCATATTAAATTTCTTTTATTCTCTCTCCCCTTCTAGCCTCCATTCAAAACCCTCACTCAACTTTCCCAAATCTAAATTTCCCTCGCTCTCGCTCCTTCCTTCGTCGTCGTCTTCTCTCGCTCTCGCTCCTACCGGAAAGCAAAGTCGGCGCAAGATACACACAAAATACAACCGCAAGCTTCTTCTCTAACGAACCGGAAGCTCCCCAAAGCAAAGCTGACGCTGCCACTCCTTCTAGCAACTCCATTCTCGATTGTAAGCCCTTCCTCAATATCTATTTTTTTTCTCTATTCAACATCCTTCTTTCCCCTTTCTAAGAATGCTTGATTAAGGTTAAGGGTTTGTACGTTGTAGCTACTACTGCATAGTAGCAGCTACACACTAGCTACTACACATTGTAGCAGCTACTGCACACTAGCTATTACAACGTGTAGCAACTAATGAAATTTTTTTTTTCTATTTTATATTTTCTCCATATTATTCTTCTTGCACCATTGAATTTTTTAATTTAAATTTACTTAAATCTGTCATTCCCTAGCAATTGAAGAAACCTGTTTTGATGATCAAACTGTGCAATAGCAACTACATACTAGATGCTACAACGTGTAGCAGCTAGTATGTAGCTGCTACAACTACACATTGCTGCTAGTGTTTTTTTTTCTCTAATTTATATTTTCTCCATATTATTTTTCTTACACCATTGAATTTGGTAATTTGAATTCATTTAAATCTGTCATTCCCTAACAATGAAAGAAACTTGTTTTAATGATCAACTATACATTCCCCAAGTAGCTGAAGATCGAAAACCAAAACTTGGATGGAATTTTCATCAGTTGAGGAGACATTTTCGTTCTATAACCAATATGCACGAGAAGCCGAATTTAGTGCCAGAATAGGCAACAACAAGAAAAATAAGAGGATAAATGAAGTTGGATGGAAATAATTTGTATGCTTTAAAGAAGGACATACAAATGATAAACGAAATAATTAAGCACAAGGTGATCAACGTAAAAAGGAAAGAGCACATAGCAAAGTTAAAACTGGATGTAAGTCAAAGATTTCACTTGTTAAAGAACAAATCGGGTCAAATTGGGTTGTCACAAACTTCATGGAAAGTCATAATCATCCACTCTCGACTCCTTCAAATATGTATTTACTACACTCACATCGTAATATTTCTGCAGTCAAGAAAGTATTAACTCAACAGTTTTCAGAGGCTAATGTGTCAACTTGTCAACAAATTTGATTATTGGATATAATATATGGAGAGTCTGAGGATGTAAATTGCACTGAGAGAAATATTAGAAACTTTGAAAAAGATCTAAAGGATGAACAAAAGGATATCGATGCCGAAATACTGGTCGAGTTATTTGCATATGAGAAAGAGAAGAATTCAATCTTTTTCTTTGATTATGAGACTGATTCAACTAACAGATTCACTAGGTGTTTTTGGACAAATCATGTATCAAAGAGGGCATACAATGTCTTTGGTGATATAGTTATATTCGATACGACATATAACACCAACAAATATTAGATGATTTTTGCACCCTTTGTAGGAGTTAATCATTACCATCAGACTATTGTGTTTGGTTGTGGCTTTCTAAGTGATGAGAAAATTGAGTCTTTTGTTTGGTTGTTTAAGAAGTTAATAGAAGTCATGCCTAAAGGTCCACCAACCGTGATCATCACTAATCAAGATCCAGCTATGACAAAAGTCATTGCACAAGTTTTTCCTCAAATAGTGCATCGATATTATTTGTGGCACATATTCAATAAATTACTCTCTTTGTCTTTTCGCAACTACTATCAAAGCATAAAGAATGTCATTATGAACTCCTCAATACCCGATGAATTTGAGAAGTCATGGGAAGAGATTATCAAGTGTTCTAACTTAGAGAAAAATGATTAATTATCGTTGATGTATGAATTATGACAAAAGTGGGTCTCATTATATTTTAACCATGTATTTTGTGCTGGAATGTCAAGTAGTTAGAGATTTGAAAGCTCACATTTATTTTTCAAGAAGTATGTCTCAAATAAGAACTCATTGATGGATTTTATCATCCGTCTCAATAGGGCATTACGACACTAAAGACGCAATGAGTTAGTTGTTGACTATATTAATATGAATGAGCATCCCAAGATTAAGATAAACTGGCCAATGTAAACTCAAATGGTTAAGTTGTACACACAAAAAAAAATAGTTGGATTTTTAAAGTGAAATGAGTGTGAGTCATGGTTATTATGTGCAACAAGCATCTATAGGCGTTGAAATAGTGGTTTATCATGTCATGAATTTTCAAATATAAACTTCCTCAAAACCAAGGGTACTCACGCATGACAAATAGATGGAGTACATATTCTGTAGCTGTAAGAAATTTGAGTTTGAGGACATTCCATGTGGGCATATGTTAGCTTTTTTTGTATCAACCAAGTGTTTCTACTGTCTGATAAGTATATACTCAAACGATTGACAAGAAATGCAAAGGTTTGAGCAATATATTCTTTAGATGAATAAAATTTCATCGATAATCTAGATGAGATTTTAATGTCATGATACTCGAGGTTATCTTATAAAGCTTCGGTATTAATTGATGATGCATCTTTGACTGATGAGGGGACAAACTTCTTGGATGAACAATTCGATTGTATATACAATAAAATTCAAGAGATGAATATTAGTAGAACATGTGACATTGAAAGTCAAAGGAAGAAGTCCCCGCCCCTATTGTTGATCCTTCTTAAGTAAGGGCAAAGGGATGTGGGAAGAGATTGAAATCATCAAAGGAGACATCAACCTCAAAGTCTAGGCTTTGTCTTGGATGCGGTCATCGAGGTGTCTCACATGACAAGCGCAACTGTCCAGTTTTCCAACAAGGGTATGTGTCCATTAATTCTACATTTATATTATAATTTTTTTCCCAAATCAATAATTTTATTAAATACTAATAAATATGATGATGTGTCGATTGCCAAATCAACTGCTACAGATAATAATCATAACAACAATGACGACACATATGAAGAAGAGTTGGCTCTATAGCTAGTACTATCAAAGTTTTATTTCATTTTATTTAGTGATTCATTGAGAAATTTCGTGGTTTATATTTTTCTTTATCATTGTAGATTCTAACAACATGCCCTTTGAGTGATGAAACTAGTGACCAAACTCTCGGCCAGCTGTTATTACAGATGGATTTAACGTACTAGTTGCAGTTGTGTTTGTATTTGTTAAGTTCAGAGATATTATTATAGGTCTAATATATGTGATGCTGTGATTTTGTGTTGTTGTTGTTGTGTTATTGGTATTTGCAAGATTTTCTTGAAATGACATTTTCGAGTTTCATAAAATATCTTGGAATAGTGATGTTATCATATCAGCTACTGTGATACTATCGACTATAGCTTCTATAAGTTACAACGTGGACCTGACATTGTAGCAGCTACTGGATAGTAGCTGCTACAATGTGCCGTTTACTTTCGATTTCATGTTACAGTAGCTACTGGACAATAGTAGTTGTTACAACGTTGACCTAGCATTGTAGCAGGTACTCAGTAGTAGCTGCTACAACGCGCACATTCTACTTTCTATTTCATGTTGTAGCAGCTACTATCCAGTAGCTGCTACAACGTCAAGTTCATGTTTAGGGGTTAGGGCTTAGGTTAAGGGTTATCACTTGCCATCACGTTGGGAACCATGAGTGCAGAAGGGTAATTGTAAAATATATTATCACTTTCACATTGTAATAGTTACTCGATAGTAGTAGCTACACGTTGTAGCAGTGTTGTAGCAGCTAATGTCGAGTAGCTGCTACACATTGTAGCAGGTACTCAGCAATAGATGCTACAACGCGCATATTCTACTTTCCATTTCATGTTGTAGTAGCTACTATCCAGTAGCTGCTACAACGTCAGGTCCATGTTTAGGGACTAGGGCTTAGGTTAGGGGTTATCACTTGCCATCACGCTGGGAACTATGAGTGCAAAAGGGTAATTGCAAAATATACTATCGCTTTCACGTTGTAGCAGCTGCTTGACAATAGATGCTGCACGTTGTTGCAGCTACTCGACAGTAGCTGCTGCACGTTGTAGCAACATTGTAGCAGCTTCTGTCGAGTAGTTGCTACAACTTGAATCATAATACATTAATTCGTATCAAACATGCGAACTATACGTTGGAAAATGTGACTAGAAACTAGACTTCTGGGTTTTAGTCCCATAGCAAAAGAGCGTCTTGGCAACTATTGCTCGGCGAAGTCTCGACGAAATCTCAGCTTGAGATCATCTACTCAAGCCACCATAACTGTAAGTCACCCTGTGCAACTCTGGCACAAACTCAAAAAAAAAACCAGAGCTTTTGGGACAATCTTGAAACAAAGATTGTAATCGGGTCTTGGTTCACACCCAACAAACTTAAAACAGAGTTACACCAAACACTATAATACTGGATAGAAACAATGACAACAAGACTGATTCACTAGATTATAAATCGGATATTCCTTTATTAATTATTTGGAAAGTAGGGATGAAAAAACACCGATTTTATTATCAAACGAATAGTACAAACTTCGGATTACCAGGTAATTATCAATCTTAGAAAAATAAACATCCATAAATTGATGATTCACTAGACCATTGATAAGAGAAGCTCCAAACAGATTTACAGGGGAAGTAAGTTCCTCTCTTAGTGCTCATCCCAAATCTCATAGTTAATAGCATCTTCTAGTACCACCCTTCTCTCAGTACTCGGCTGGGGTCCTGCGGTTGATGACATCTTCTAATGCCGCATCAATCTCAGACAGCTGTTGATTTAATAGTGCGAGCTTGGCTTTAGCTATTCTCACCATTTGAAGAGCAGCGTTCAAGGCATTTCTTGCTTGATCGCGCTGTTGTGTCAGAATCCTTATACGAGACGAGGTCACGTGATGTTCATGAGATTGATCAAGAGTCCTATTTAATTTACCACATCATGATTGGAGAACAAATTTAAGATATAAAATATGAATAATATATACAAAAATGATTTGATTTGGTGATAAAAAAAAGGGGGCAATGAAACTTGATTGGGAAATAGAATGAGCTTTCAAGACCAAAGATTTCGCAGAGACAGAAGATTCTGCAAACAGCGCGATCAACACAGTTAGGGGATGTTTGCGTCATTCTAGTAAACAGGGAAGACACAAGGGTATAAGAGGCAGGAGTTAAGGGATGAAGATGAAGAGGTTATACTTATGGCATATTTATAATGAAAACGTTCTGGTCTTGTCCATTCTTGATGGGGAATAGCATAATAAATAAAGATGGTCACAAGAAAAAGCTAAAATGTCTCTTCAGAAACATGGGGGAAACATTGAACCACGGGACAACTGCAATAAAAGAGGAAGATTTGATGAAAGTAAGAATACACGTTACAACGCGCCATTGACGTTATAGCAGCTACTGGACAATAGCTAATACGACATGCCCTTTACTTTCGATTTCTTGTTGTAGCAGCTACTGAATAGTAGCTGCTACAACGTGCACATTTTGCTTTCCATTTCACGATCGTAGCGACTATCATATTCCCTCCCAATTGTGGGGGATCTAATAGAAATTGTGACATTGCTCTTTTGCTATGCTAGCCCGTTGACATGTTAATAGAACCTTATGTCGTTTGTGACTATTGAAATTTCAACGTTATGTTAAAAGAATGATTTTGACTAGCTGCGACAACGTGTAGCAACTACCCGATAGTAGCTGCTACAATGTGTAAATCATTCTTTTAAATCTAATACAAAGGTGACCAAACAAATATGTCATCCATCAATCAATTACAATAATCAGTCAAGGGTTTCGACAGCATGGGTCTGGCTATTATAGCTTTCACGTTGTAGCAACTACTGGACAGTAGCTACTACAACATGAAACTGATGTTGTAGTTCCCGTAGCTGCTATAACATAAATCAAGCGATATTACAAATATTATCTGCTTAGAAATACATTTACATCAGCCACTGTGAAAATATAATTCAACTACCATGTTTAACACAAATACATAATAATCACACTATCTTTACATACTCGAACTATGTAGCATACAAGGTTATTCTCTTGATTTTGCAAATACATAATAATCACACAATTTTTACATACTCGAACTATGTAGCATACAAGGTTAGTGTCATGCCCTGGGAGGATATTTATCTGACGAAAATCAGACAACACCTCCCCTGTACGGCGGACAATATCCTGGATACAGAATACATCAACTAATACATAAATACCTCCACACGGGTATATACATCCACGCAGTGCAATAACAATAAGAAAATACCCTACTCGGGTATGCACAACCACGCATAGTATATAGGATCACAACCAAATCCAAATAAAAGATTACAACTGGTCTACACGACCAGAAAACTAAAACATACCATTTGCGAGCAAAACATACAATTGCGAGCTGACTCGGCTTATTACACCAAATACAAGAGTAAAGACCAATCTGAAATCCAGATACAAATTACTCTATACAATCCATGAGTATAAATTAAATGCGAAAAAACAAAAAACAAACCGGATACAACGGAAATAAATTTGAGAGTCGATGTGATAGGGATAGTGCGGGCAGATATCCTCCAAGCGACCCAATCAACAACTTGCTAACAAAGAAACAATAATAGAAAGCAGGGGTGGT
Source organism: Hedychium gardnerianum (assembly GCA_038050645.1). Lineage (NCBI taxonomy): Eukaryota > Viridiplantae > Streptophyta > Magnoliopsida > Zingiberales > Zingiberaceae > Hedychium > Hedychium gardnerianum. The sequence goes on from JBBUKS010000060.1 coordinate 10,775,186, forward strand.
GAGTACACAGGAAATACTCAGTGGATATAAGATAGATAGTGCATGAACCAAAAACAAGTACAGTAACTCAAGAATGTATAGGAATTCAAAGATATACAGTCTCACAGAAAGAATCAACTCACCATCGTATGCTAATAATACCCGTATGCCACTACTATACATGC
>JBBUKS010000060.1:10775449-10785637 GCA_038050645.1 Hedychium gardnerianum
CGCTGGCTGGCAACCTAACGCAACCCTCCTCCTTTATCCGGGCTTGGGACCGGCCATGACTAGTTCGTCATGGACGGGGAAAAATGATTGACCATCTCTTTGAAAAATTTGACTTGATTTTTTTTTCCAAATCTGCAACTATCTGTAACAAGGCCTAACTTATTGTATATATTGCATTGAAACATTCCTTTCCACTATCAATCATGAATACTATAATTTGTCTTCATGTAAATATTGCACAAGACTTTTGAGTTGAAAGAGTTCATACCTCTATTGTTGTTTCTCTTGGATTTATCTTCTCATTGTTGATTTGTTTATCATTTTTCTTCAAAATCTTGTTAAGTGTGAAATTTAACTTACACTGAAATGCATTTCATTAACTCATCAAGGTTTCTTAACTTCCTTTGCTCATAAGATAATAAGGACCTCATCACTTGAACTAGTAGATCAAAACAATATTTTGATTCTTTGATTGAAGCTATTGCATAATCATATTTCTCCAATATGTCAGTTAAAATCATTTGCACATCTATTCATCAATAATTTTATCTCCATATCACTTCACCTGATTCACTATTAGCATGAAGTTTATAAAATAGTTCATCTTTTCTTTTCCTTCTTTTTTAGATTCTCTAAATCTCTTCTTAAAGACTGAAATTCGATTTTTCAAAATTTATGATTTCTTTTAAACTCTTCTCACAGTATGCTCTACTATGCTTTGTGCCTCCTTTGATATGTTTTTTTCTCCCATAAATCTCCAAAAATTTTCATCAATGACAATTTGTTGGGTTAGGTTAGGGCTCTAGCATCACTTGATTGATATCCAAATGATTTCTTTAATACAAGTGAACAACATCACTCAGAGATGTATTCTAATTAACTGGGCTCCTCATCTCTTAAATTACTATTCACCGTAATCATTAAAATTGAAGCATAATTTCCATTTTCATCTTCCAAACATCATAATTGTCATCATTAAATAAAGGAGGCAATTACTAAATAAAAATGAAAAAGCTTATCATTTTCTTTATGTATAGTAGTGTAGATCAGATCATATAGGACAGTGATGACATACATACCAAATGTCCTAGATTGAGATGCGGGAGGCAAAGCTATGCATCCTGAACTAAAATGATGCCTCAACTTTCAGTTTAACTAGTCACCCTATCTCAACACCCGATTGAATACCACTAATACAAAATGAAGAGAACTAAATGGCTAACTTAATTATATTATGAAAAGACTAAGTTGAGAATACGCAGAGGAGGGCTTATTGAGTGGCTATATATGGTTGCTGCCCTCAATTTTTTCAGTTAGTACCTACTGAGTGGAGGTCCATTATAGACCTCCTTTGTGCTTACACTCACAACATTGCCAGCTTAATTAACGAGTTGGTTAGTTCAAAATGTAGTTTTTTTCTATATGAAGATGGATTAATCTACAGTTACCATTTACACTCTAGAGATATAATCAACTCAGATAAATTTCTTGACGCAAATGTGGACGAGGCCTTTAATTAAGTCGCTACATCTACATGATCCTTTAAGATGAGGTGTAAAAGTGGATTATTGTCTTGGAGATATAGTCAGTCAAGGTGCCAAATTTTTTCATATATAATCATGATTATTTTTAGTAACTATGATCTCCAAATGAAACTTTTAGCCTAAGTTGTTGATAACAGCTTTTTGTGTATATCTCATGTACAATAAAGTTAACTACAGAATCAACAATTTGCAGAAAGCAAGAATAAGCTCAAATCCGTTGTCGTGTACCAGGACCACACCATTAGCACTAAGCACTGAACTCAAAGTTCTCTGAAAAATAGATACCGTTATTGGATGAAATTACTAAAAGGAAAGGATGAAAGGTGTGCTTGTAAGACACACCACATAAACACTCAATTCACAGCCAGTTGGTTCAGTGTAGGTTTTTTAGTCTATTCCAGCTATGGTCGGGCCCCTACAAGCATGTTTACCGCATGAAATATCAGCAGCCTAGGCTCCTAAAGTTGCCAAATTTACATACCCTCTAGTGGCCTCCCTCCACTGACCTCATAACTTGATTAAGTAATGCATATTCTTGAAAAACATATGGAAGAATTAATGATAAGAAAAAAAGACACAAGATCCGCACGACTACAGTCTACAGCCGACAGCTACAGCCACACATTACTAATCTACTACGCACAGTGTTTGAGTTAGGAATTATTCCGAACATATAGATATATAAAGGATGAGGGTAAAATCTGCGTTCGAAGAAGTTGCCGCATACCTTTTTGGCTGCACGGATCTCATCCTGCTTGTGTTTCTTCATAAGCTTCGTCTTAGGCTTCAACTTTTTCTTTGCCCCAATCTTATCCATCGGCATCTTCCGGCATGATCCATATTTATTCCGCTTCTTTCTTTCTCTTATCTCGATCCCGTCCCCAACGTGCAAACTGCTATGTGACGCGACGGCAGCTCCTTTCTGCTTGCCGCCACCGCGTCGATGATCTTGGCGATCTTCCTCATGTATGCTACGAATCGGCGGGGCCACCGCAAAGAGCTCGATAATGGACCTCTTCTTGGGCGTTCTTTGTTTTGCCCGGGAAGTAGGAGGGCGAGTTCTCTCCTGCCGCTCCTCCCCTGAAGCTTCTTGGTCTCTTTCCAGGTCGACAGCAGTAGCATCTATGGAAACCTTGTGTACATCAAGACCACCGGTCGCCTCGACCACGGATCGAACTTCCCGCAGCTCGTCTGCCCACCACTGGAACTTCCGAACCGGCATCGGAGGCAGAGATCGCCCTTTCCGGTCCTCCAAAAATGGCCAGCACTTCTCGTAGTCGACGCCCCTCATCTTCCACGCGTACTCCCTTCCATTTCCGAGACGAAATTATCAGACATCGACAAACCAACAATCCGGTCGATAAAGGGAAAATAAATCAAAAATACCCACCGAATCGAGAAGATCTCGGCGACTGCCATAATTGCGATCGGCTACAAGGATCAGGGCGAACGAATCTTAATAGTTCTCGGACGGGCGAGGGAGGAGAGAGACAGCCTCACGGGAGACGAGAAGAGATCTGAAGAAAGAATCAAAGCAAAAGGTAAAAATTAAAATAATAATAATAATAATAAAATAGTAATGAAGGAGAGAGAGATGTTATCAGCATTAAAGAACAGCCTTTCTTTTCCCGCTCAACATCTCGGAAGGCGGACCCCACTTCACCCCCAAACTGGAGCATTTAATCACAATGCGAAGGTGACGTGGACTCGTTATAGGCCGTCCGTTTGCGTCGTGATCGTGCGGGATGCGCCCCCACTCTCATGATGATGGCTGCTGCTGTCGCTGGCACGACGGCCGTGGTCGCCGTGGTGGTCGCCGTGGTGGTCGCACATGGATCCAGTCCCTCTGCGGCAGCACTGCCGACGCACCATTTTCTACCACTCAAGAGTCTACCCGTTTAAGCATACGATAAGAAAGTTATGAAGCCACTGATTTCTAGGTATAAAGTCGGGGGATTACATGTCGTGGCTTCGTGCTCCTTGTTTTTTTTTCCACTGTCTCGACACTGATACCGTAGCGACGACAGCGGGCCCCGGAGCTTCGGTGGTCACTCGCCTCGAAACGGGTAGCGATCGACGGTCGCGATCCGATCGCACGTACCCTTCTCCCTGGCGCACGCGCTGGGCACGCGAAGCGAGTATAACCGGGCAAGGAAAAGAAAGGAACAGGAAAGTATCGACGATTTACCGAACGAAGTAGGTAATTTTTCGTAATATTAAAATACGTACCTAAATTTTATATTTATCAAAACTTATACTCAGTTTCCATTATATCTAACAGTCTGTATTTATCAATTGATTATATAGACAGTTGACTGTCTAAATCAATTATTAAATTTTCTATGCGGTAGTTTAATGAACTCATGATAAAATAATTCAAGATCGTGTCAATTTTACAATTTTATAATTTTTTATATAATATGTGAAATTTATATTCGAGAGTATGATTATATTAAAGAGAATATAAAAAGTTTAATAAATTTAATTTAAAATATTTTTGAAGTACTTCAAGTCGATCATCAGCAAGGGTTTGATCCAAGTACGAGGGATGGGTCAATTCCCACATAATTTAGCGTTGTTGATCAAGTGTCATGCCACATATAGCCAAATGTTGACTTGCGTCCCCTCTCGAGTTGGCCTTCTACCGAAATGTTCCTCTTCCAACTGAAAGTAGATGTTTGTCACCAACGACTATAAGGAAAAAGACTTGCACAGGACATTTGAGAGTCGGTTGAGAGAAACTTGATTCGGTCCTTGCGATGATCAAGTTAAAAACATCATGTAGAATGGAAAAAATAAGCTGAAAGAAAAGAGAAGAAATGTAATGAGTTTTGTTAAGAGAGCCTACCTCATCCGTTGGGATCGTCCGAATTTCTCTTCATCCAGTGACGTTGCAGTATTGCGAAAAGAAAATGATAAATTGAGAACTCGAGTTTTGACATTGGAATAGTCCATGGTTGCTCGGGATGCGAGAACTGAGAAGTTATATTGTCATATATTAGCAGTCCAAGCTCAGTTCATTCCGACTCAGCAGCCACAGCCGGAGCCGCATCGTTTTGAGTCCCAGGATATCGAGGATCTCGACGATAGCGATGATGAATAACTTTTTTGAGATATATTATAATATAATATAATTTTTTCTTTATCTATGTGTTTTAATCATAAATATTACATTAATTTTTTTAATTATAGTAATCTCTAATTATAAACATTTGTGCTTGCTCCATTTCAGATATGTCTATCACCATATGCAGATATTCATTTTTTTAAAACTAAGGTATATTTTTTTCTCAGCACTAAAGTATGTGTTATTAGTTTATGTAATTTTTGGATAGTATACTGTTATTCATTTTATAGTTTAGCTTCAAAATGTACTGTTGTATTCGTAACCTATAATATCTTATTTTATGCAGGATTGAAGATTATATTGAGTATCATTGTTGTATTGGATGTCTTGTATCTGATGTTATTTCTTCTTGTATTGTATTTGATGTTACCTTATATCTGACATGAATGTTCGGATTTGATATATTGTGTTTAGATGTTCAGATGTATGGTGTTTAGATGTTTGGATGTATTTGGATCTATGTAAGTTATGTTTGGATATTTAGATCTATGTATTTGGATGTTTGGATGTTAGTTATGTTTGTGATAACTATCGAATGTGATGATTTTTTATTGATTTTTATTTATGTATACAGGGAATGTAGAAAAAAGAATTTAAAAAAATTTAAAATTAGCGACGGAATTTTAAAATTCCGTCGCTAATTATCATAATTTAGCGACAGAATTTTAAAATTCCATCGCTAATTATCGTAATTTAGCGACGGAATATTAATATTCCGTCGCTCAATTACGATATAATTTTTTATTTTTCTTAAAACATTAGCGATGGAATTTATAAATCTATCGCTAATTATCGTAATTTAGCGATGAAATATTAAAATTCAGTCACTAAGTTACGATATAATTTTTTATTTTTCTTAAAACATTAGCGAAGGAATTTATAATTCTGTCACTAATTAGCGACGATATTTTAAATTTCGTCGCTAGTTTTATTAAAAAAAACATATTTAGCGATGGAATTAAAAATTCCATCGGTAAGGTACGCTAAATAGCGACGGATTTTTAAAGTCCGTCACTATTAGTGACCGAAATTATTCCGTCGCTAATAGCGACGAAATTTAAAATCCGTCGCTAATGTTTCTTTACGATGGGCCGATTAATGACTGTATTATTGCGTCGCTAATCGGTCGTTAATTATAATTAGCGATCAATTAGCGACGAAATTTTTCATAAAATTGTAGTGGAAGAATTATTATACGGAAGCACTTCTACATCTATATTATTATACTCTTAAAGAAAATGACACCATGACTCTTGTTGGAGGAACAGTCACTCGTATCACTTTCTACTCACTCTTGTTCTCTTACAAAATACTTCTAAAAATTGCAGAATATATAATTACGTTCAATTATTTTTCAAATAGATTAGGGCCTATAAATAATGATAGATTATAGAAGAATGTAATAGCAGAAGGTAGAATGTCTTAGAATTATCTAGCTTTGATATTGAAATTGTATTCTTAGCTATGGCTCTCATGTATTGAGGGCTCTGCTGTCATAAACCCATCTCTTCTTCCTCGTCGAGCACAATGCATAATTGCCACAGTTTTATTGTAAGCCAATGTTTAAATGATACACATGCCGTCTTAATGATATAGATGTATTTTTATTCTCTCATATACTTTTTTATGTTTTTATTTCTTGCATATTTCTTCCCTTGATAAACATTCGTGTTAACATATAGCTAATTTTTACAGGCATAGAGATCCCCAAGTTTGTCAACACTGTGACCCCAGAATACAAACCGAAGTTTGATGTTCCGGTGAGAGATTTTTTTGGCACTCATTTTCAATGTTTGTTTATTTGTTTTATCCTTCCACGAGATGTTTTGACTACTTGGGCTGTGTAGGGATAGCTGTGAGAAAGATGACAGATTTTGATGTTTGTAACTGACTTAAGCGACACTCACTTTTTCTACTCTACAGGTAGTTGAGTTCAAAGAAACAGAAAATTGGATTGCTAAGAAGTATTAAAATTTAAAGTTGAATAATTTAAACCGTCTGACTATTATTGTTGACAATGAAAAAGTAGAAGATTGGAATAAGTCAAGAAACTTATCCTAACTATCATCTTTCTTGCAATGGAAGCAAAAGCTTAAAGTACTCTCATGAGTGAATATATTATAAAAACAGATCCTTTAAAAGAAAAGATACAAAAGGAGAACAAGAAGGGAGAGAAGTTGAAGGGAGAGATCAATGAGAAACTCTTAGATAAAATGAAGGCTAAGATGGAAGTCTTGAGAACGGCACGAATACTGGTGGCCAGTGGAACATTATTAACAGTGAAATCTTTGATTGTTACTGATTCATGATTTTTATAGTTGATTTAAAGAAATTTGTGAGCTTTGTAAAATAATTATTAGATAAATAAAATTATGTATTCACATTTTGATTGTATTTTATAATTTTTTATTTCTTTTTTTTGGGGGAGGTGGGGGGAATGGTAAAAATTTATAGATCAAAGAACCTTACAAGACTAAATATCTACAAAATGGTAAACGTGAGTCTGAGCTTTGAGGAACATTCTCTCAATACAAGACCCCTCACTCTCAAAACGATATCAGTTTCGAGCTTGTCATACAAGAAAAATCACACAAGTCGCCGCTAAGTAGCAAACTTTCGTCAACCTTCCTTTGCCTCAATTTTCTCCGGAAGATTCGGATCAAACTACCTGCTGTGCAGATACTTGGCTGGATGCATAGCCAGTCCCAAACTTTGTCCCACAACAACCTTGTGACGGGGCATCGAAAGAAGATGTGATTAGTTGTCTCCACAGCTTGCTGGTATAGTGAGCACTACTTGTCAAGGACATAAGGTAACTTGTCCGCTGTCCGCAATTGTCGATGAGCAAGCAATCAAAAGGTAAATTGATGCTTGGGAAGTATGTCGGCCTTCCTTCCAAACAACCAACACCCAAGGTACAACCACTCCTCTCGACTGGAAAAACCTCTAAGCATTGGCTGCGCCTTGCTTTTTGTTGCGAACCATTCCAACAACTTCATATTTGCAACTCCATAACCTCCCGCTCGCTGCACAAGTTGACCATGAATGTGGACCAACCTCTTGATCAAAGGTGAGTCCGAAACTTTGCACTGTCATTGCCAAAATTTTGTTCCCATGAGGTAATGGTTGTGCACCCAATGAACCCAAAGTGAATCCTTCTTGGTTTGAATGTTCCACAAAGTCCGGCATAGTAAAGCACTGTTTAATTCAAGCAAGTCTAGGATCTCATAGTTTCCTTCTTCTTGAGACAAGCAAATGGTCGCCCATGAGATAGTGGGTGTTTGGTGGACCAAACAAAAGACCGATAAATTTCATAGAGTTTGTCAATCACCCCACTAGGGATGGAGAGAATAGATAACCAAAAACATTCGATGCTTTGCAGGACCGATCGAACTAGCTTCAAACACCCCGCATAAGACACAGTATGCTTCGGCCATAAAATAATCTTTTTAGTCACTGCATCAAGGAGGGGCCCATAATTTGCAATCCGCAGCTTCTCCGTGGCTAATGGAACACCAAGGTACCTAAAGGAGAAGGTAACTTCTTGAAAACTCGTAATTTGTAGAAGTTCTCCCTTTGTACAATCATCCACACCAACCATATACATATTAGACTTCAATGGGTTAGTTTGTAGCCCCGCTTTGTCTCCAAAATCCCTCAAACAATCAACAATCACAGAAACAGTGGATGCATCCGCCCTTGCAAACATCAAAAGATCATCAACATATGCTAAATGAGTGACTTGGGTGATGCAGGCCCAACCCATTATGAAACTCAATATGACTCTTTGAACTTTAAAGGGGCATAGCTTTTGACTCGGGACTCGAAATCAGGCTCTGTCAGTAGCCACACATGTAGAATTCGAAGATCTACGTTTATAATGGGGGGGGGGTCCGTAACTGCCAAGTTTTAGGCTCAAATTTCACCATTTAGGCCCTTTTCGGAGCCTCTTTACTATTTTTGGTCATTTTTATTTTAATGATATTTAGGGTAATTTTGATATTCCTGGTATTTATAGGTGAGGATTTGTCTATATCCACGTCCTGTTTTGGATTAATCCCTTTCTATTATATTATTTTCTATTTTGGGTAAGATCTCTTTCCTTTCTTTACAAGATAGGAATTGAGGTCTATATATTAGTAGTTTTTTTTTCCTTTTTTATATCTCAAGATGTGAGTCTATTTAAGAGTCTTATCTAGTTATTGAGGAATGATCCTCTATTCAAAATAAAGTTTCTTATTTTGGTAAAACCCAGAGAACGACGTGTTTATTTTCATTTTAGGATGATCCTCTTCTTGTGTTCTCCTCAATCTCCCCTTGTCGGTAGCTCACAGGATAATTGTTATCCTGTCCGGCGTCAGTTGGTATCAGAGACACGGAGGATCGTCATCAAATCCAATGGAAGGTCGTCGTGGTCACAACAACAGGAAGGTTCCGATGGAGGAAGTTAAGCACCATGGTCGTAATGTTCAGGACATAATGACGATTAAGAATTTACAGAGGCAAGTTGTAGACTTGACCTAGCATCTAGCGGCGCGAGATCTCAAAGGTCATGAGATCTCAAATCGTGGATCTGAGTCTAGCTTCGAGAACCCATATCACCAGTAGGATACACCTCAGGAACGCCGTGGTCGAGAGGAGCCTTATGGAGACATCAGATTTCGAGATTTGTCTGAATTTTTTGGTACGTTGTGAGCAGAGAACTTCATTGATTGGATCAACGAAGTAGAGCAAATCTTCGACTACAAGCTGGTTCCAGAACGAATGTAGGTGTAGTTAATTGCCATCAGACTCAAGGGCGAGTATCAACGTGGTGGGAACAAATGCGGCGCTCTCGAGACAGACAGGGTAAATCCCAAATAACTGACTGGGAGAAGATGGAGAAAAAGATAAAGGAACACTTCCTTCTTTTCGCCTACACTCAAACTCTATTCCAGCGACTTCACTCGTTGAGATAGGGTGCGAGATTGGTCGACAAATATACGGATGAGTTCTTCTAGTTGGTGGACCGAAATGATTTATACAAGACGGATGAGCAGAAGGTGGCATAATACTTAGGGGGTTTAAGCCTGGCTTTGCAAGATGCCCTCAACTTTCATTTATTGCCAATGACTTCAGAGGCCTTTCAGCGTGCACTAGCGGCTGAAAAGCAACAAAATCGAAGACCAATGGGGAGAAGTGACCAAAACAGTCGGCCAACTCACTCTCAAAATTCTCGTCCTTCACAGCAACAACCATCATAGGTTTACTCTAAGGCCCCTATTAGATATTATCAATGTGGTGAACATGGACATAGGGCGGACCAATGCAAGAAGCCTGCTTCTGGTGATCCGAAGGACAAAAATTTACTGATTGAGGAAGATGTAATAGAAGATACAGCAACAATTGGTGATCCGAAGTATTATGCATCTGATGAAGTGATTTATAGTAATGTTCATAAGACTTTAGTCATTTGTAAGAGTCTGCTGACTCCCAAGGGTGATTCGGAGGATGATTGGTTAAGAGCTAATATTATTC
>JBBUKS010000060.1:10797055-10810014 GCA_038050645.1 Hedychium gardnerianum
GAATTTTTCGCATGGATCACGAAAGGGATCCTATTTTTTCGCTGCGATTTGATTTTGTCGCATAGGATTCCCAACACCTCGTACAAGCTGTTCTTACACGAACACAAGAAGAAAATGCAAACAAGATTACAAAAGAAATCGAAAACGATTTTAGAACAATGAACCTTGCTTTGCTTGCTCTTTTCTTACTTTGGATTGCCTCTTCGTGGTAAGAAATACAGCAGCACTTATCTCCCAAACCCTCAAGAATCAACGTCGTCAAAAGCTCCGCGAACCCCCTTTTCTAGGATTGCTTTCGGGCTAATTTACGTCTCTCAATCAATTGTCCTTACCCCCAATCGATTGTCACGTCAGATCGATCGTTCAAAACTTGTAGAACGGCTCTTTTTCGCCCGTCCAATTGATTGATGAATCATATCAATCAATTGGGTAGCCTCTAATCAATTGCCCCAATTGATTCAAAAGTTTTTTCTGTTCACTCGAGAACTTTGGCTAATCAATTGACCTAATTGATTGGCTTAAGCTGAATCGATTGCCCTAATCGATTCACAAGTCTTCTGTTCACACGAGAATTTTGGCCAATCAATTGACCCAATCGATTGGCTTAGGCTGAATCGATTGTGTAATTGATTCACAAGCCTTATGTTCACTCGAGAACTTTGGTCAATCGATTGATCCAATCAATTCTCGGGCATTTTGTTCGCGAGAAAACCTCTGACAATCGATTGGTAGGCAACGCTAGGCCAATCAATTGCATCAATCGATTGCCCAACCTTAAAACTCGGATTCTAGGTTTAGGGTTTACCAATCGACTGACACTTCCTATCAATCTATTGGTAACCCTAAATTCAGCCTTTTCAAGCCTGAATTTGGATCTTGCCAGATATCTAGTTGATCTCAACCTACTAAAACTTTCGCTGCTCAACATCTAGTCATCTGTGACCTGTTGGAACTTTCTGTTCCCCAATATCTGGTCAACCTTGACCTATTGGGACTTCACCAAGTTTCTAACTAGGTTTGCCTAATTCACAACTAGATCTTCCATCACTTAGCTTCGCTAGGATTTCCACTGCCTGATTCCTAACCAAGACTTCCATTGGCTAGTTTCTAACTAGATCTTTCACTGCCTAGCCCCACTAAAACTTACTCTCATGCCAAGTGTCTGGTCCTCCTTGACCCACTTGGACTTTCCTAGTTCCCAACTAGGTTTGTCTAGTTTCTAACTAGGTCTTCCATCGCCTAGCCCTGCTAAGACTTCCACTATCTGATTCCTAATCAGGACTTCCATTGCCTAGTTCTCAACTAGGTCTTCCACTGCCTAGCCCCGCTAGGACTTCCACTCTCATGCTATGTATCTGGTCATCCTTGACTCACATGGACTTCCCTTTGCCTAACCTCCAGTTAGAATTTTTCTTTTCCTAACTTCCAGACTAGTCACTCGGTAGACTTCTGCATGCCTAGCCTCCAGTTAGGACTTTCCCTTACCTAACTTCCAGTTATGACTTTCCTTTATCTAACCTTCAATTAGGATTTTCCATTGTTTAACCTCCAGTTAGGACTTTCGATCATCAAGTGTCTGGTCATTCCTGACCCATATTGATCAAATATCAAAACTCAAACTCGAGTCAATTCAAGCTTGGTCAACTTGGTCAACCTTGACTCGTGGATGATTGCACCAACACTGACTAGGTCAAAACAATATTACTGTTATATGTATTCAGAACAATGTGCATCTGGATTTGAAAAACCTCCACCAGTTTGAATTTGGTTGTTAATAATTTAAATTTGTAAAAATTATAGGCTTCGGTTAATGTTGAGAAGAAACTGCATTAGAATAGTATATTAGGTCACTTTAATATTCTTTTTTCGAGCATCCACAATCAAAGGAAGACACTATGGATCTGTTAGTTTACATGATCGACACATAGCGATGATCAAACAATCCCCCTTTGTTGTTTTCTTGGACATACAAGATATGCAACATATCTGTAGTATATTGGTCAATATATTTCAAAATTGGAATTCAACATCTCAAACCTTTAGATTCTTAGGTACAGCTCCCAGTTTTGAATCTTAAACACGAAATAATTTTAGAAACCTAATGTTTTGTTTTTTTTGTATTTTGGTCAGCAAAAAATATATCATATGTTCCTATCTGAAACTCATGGAGGATGAGTCACCGGTGATGTGTCACTTATGTTGACGACGTAGACTAAATTGCTGGGAGTTGGAAGAGAGTCGCCTGGTACTGCTGGGTTGGTTGAACCACTCAAGGAGCCGTCGGAGAAGTCTATGGGGAATAAAAAGAGCGAAGGAGGGTGGTTAGAATAGAGTTTGGGTTGCCTCGATCTTCCACTCCGATGCCCAAGTCAGATCTCCGGAGAAGATGAACAGTATATTGTAATTAGATGCATGTCATAATGAAAAGCATACCATGACCCGCGGGGAGCTGGGTTTTTATAGGAATACCTCTGATAGGTTGTCACATCCGTAATAAAGAATGTGTCATGTTAGTGTTAGATGGGCATGCCACTCTTATCTTGTACTGTAGGAGATCTTGTTAGAATCACGCTATGTCGCTCATACTGCTCCATGTGTTTTGACATCTCATATGGAGGCCCACGAGCTGCTAGTCATAAAGATAGACTATTAAATGGAAGAGCGTTGACTCGGTCGGAATGACTGGCGGATTGGCTCACCGGAATGACTGACCGGTCGGCTCTAGTCGGCAATGACTAGCCGATCGGCATTAATCAGCTCACTCTGGATGACTGGCCGGTCTGCTCCAGTCGGGATGACTGACGGGTCGGCGCCAGTCGGGATGACTGACGGGTCGGCGCCAGTCGGGATGACTGACGGGTCGGCGCTAGTCGGGATGACTGGCAGGTCGGCGTCAGTCGGGATGACTGGGCGGTTGGGGCCAGTCGGGATGAGATGGTCCTATTGACCTTGCTTGACTTTATCCCAGCTCAACATGTCGGTTGACCTTCTTAGTACCTGTGCCAGCTTTTAATTTTCTCGTATCATAAGCTTCTCCCTCGAGTCTAGTTGAATGAGGCGTGAACTCGATTGACTTGATTACGTGCATGAGGAAGTCCAATTCAAAAGTCCTTGGACAACCTCGATGGAGAAGTCCTTGGATTGTGCCTTTGATTTTTCAGTTCGGAGTTGCCTTTGATTTTGCCTTTGCTTGTCCCGATTGGTTTTAACTTGGCCAATTTGCTTAAGCTTCCTTTTCTTGCTTTTATTGAGTGGCACTTTGCTGGAATTGAAGCCGATTGGTCTTTTGCTAATTGGTGTCAATCAACTTTTGGCAAATTTGTGTTGGGATTTGATTTTACCAATATGCATGCATTAAAATTTTCCAATTTACTTGACTTGCAATTTGTCGGTCGGCATATTTCAATTGGATTTTGCCGATCGGCATTATCCAATTTGCTTGGGAATGTGCTTGTCCTTTTGGAGTCGATCGGCTTGTTGATTGGAATTTCCATCTAACTAAATATCTGGGAGATTTTCAATGGGAGGTCATTGGAGATGTCGGTCGAGAGGCTTTTTGGAGAGATTTGACCAAGAGATTCTTTGTAGAGATTGATCGAGCGGTCATTTAGAGAATTTGGCCAAGAGGTCATTTAGAGAGACCAGCCGAGCGGTCATTTGGAGATATCGACCGAGGGGTCATTTGGAGAAATTTGACCAAGAGGTCATTTGGGGAGACCAACCGAGTGCTCATTTGAAGAGACCAATTGAACGATCATTTGGAGATACCGATCGAAAAGTCGTTTGGAGAAATTTGACCAAGGGTCGAGACGTCATTTGAAGAAATTTGACCAAGACGTCATTTGGAATTTTTAACCTAAAAAGGGTTTGAACTGTCAATGGAAATCATTGAACCCTAAAAAGGACAATTGTTGAAGGAGACCATTGGACCTTGAAAAAGATAATTGCTGATGGAGATTTTCGGTCGAGTAGTCTTTTGGAGTCTCCGACCAACTTCGCAGCCATTGGAGACTCCGACTGATCCTCCGTTTATTGACCCTGAAAAGGGCAATTGCTAAAGTATATCATTGAACCCTGAAAAGTACAATTATTGAAGGAGACCGTTGGACCTTGAAAAAAGTAATTACTGACGGAGCTTTTTGACCGAGCAATCTTTTGGAGTCTCCGACCAATTTCGCATCCATTGGAGACTCCAACTGGGCGTCCGTTTATTGACCTTGAAAAGGGCAATTGCTGAAGGAGACCATTGGATCCTGAAAAAAAACAATTGCTGACGAAGATTTTTAGCCGAGCTGTCTTTTGGAGTCTCCAACCAACTTCGCGTCCATTGGAGACTGATATGATCAATCTGCAAGTGCACGGAATGTATCGTCAAGTAATAAAAGATCGAATCCACATAGAATAGTGGTTAAGTACTAGTATACTAAGCAAATGTAATTGTCTAGACTAATCATGAGTTTGGGTTGTTAAAGAGCAAAAGATCCAAGAGAAGAAATCAGAGAATTAGGTGAGAAAAGAGAGAGAATTGAGGTAGATGAGAGAAAGGAGGGAAAGAGAGTGATCCGAGAGAAATTAATGGGAAAAGTGATTTTAGGATTTTGATTTCACCTAAATGATTATAAACACTAAATCTATATTTGGTTTCCTATCCTCAATGATTGTTTATATAGGTAGACTATCTTATATATCTGATGTGAACTTTTGGAACTACAACGACGTTTTCGATCCAATTAATCGTCTACTTTCAGAGCGACAGAGCTGAGGGGTTGCTTTCCTAAGGAGATCCTAGTCACATGATCCCACAACACCCGAGATGCCTCCTCCTACTGTATGACGATGAATTGGAACTGATCGATTAAGATCTATGATAGCATATTGCTCCTCGTGGTATACCAATCTACTTTCGTAAGCAACTTTTCACGTCTCGGATTTTTACGGGTCGGAGGATTAGGTTCTCCTTTCGATTCATCCCCAAATCCTCGTGGGATATTATTAAATGATGAGAAAATAAAAAAGTGATAGAAGAAATATTTTTATTAATTTTTTAATAAAGATTTAGTTGATCAATTTAATTTAGGTAAATTAAATAGATGAATATAAAATTTTAAATTTTTATTGTAGAATTTAAACTTCAGAAGTAGAATAAATTTTAAATGAGATGTATAATGAAAAAATAGTTAGATCGGATGATATTCCGATAGAGATATGAAAATGCTTAGAGAAATAAGATATTGAATGATTTATAAAATTATTCGAAAAAATATCTGATTTCTCTTATATAAGAACAAATGAGATGTATAAAATTGTATAAATTATAGGGGTATTAAATTAATGAGTGATATCATGAAATTTTAAGCAAGTGTAATAAAAAAAACTAAGGAATGAAACTATGGTGATCAAAAATTAATTTAGATTTATATCTGGAAGGTCAACAATAGAAGTTATATATTTTCTTAGGTAATTAATTGAAAATTAGTGAGAATAGAAGCAAGACTTAGACATGATATTTGTCAACTTAGAAAAAAAATATGATAAAGTCTTAAGAGAAATTATATAGAGAATTCTAAAAAAAATTGTTAACATAACGTATATTGAACTAATTAATGATATGTATGAGGATATAATGACAAAAGTAAAAAACTCCAAGTGAATTAACCAAAGTATTTTCATAAAGATAGAGTTATATCAAGAATTAACTTTAAGTCTTTATCTTTTTACATTAATTATGAACAAACTCACTAGACACATCCAAGATACGGTACCACAGTATATGTTATTTGCAGATGATATTATTTTGGTAGATGAGACATGTGAAGGAGTAAATGTTAAACTCGAATCTTTGTAATCGTAAAGTACCTCTAAGATTAAAAAAAAGTTTTACAAAATGATGATTAAGCATGTTATGTTATTGGAGTTGAATGTTGGACTATGACTCGAGCACATGAGCAGAAGATGAGAGTTGTAGATATGAGAATGTTAAGGTGGATGTACGGATATATAAAGATAGATAAAATATTAGAGAAAATTAAAGTTTCATCTTTTGAGAAAAAAATTCGAGAGATATGATTAAAATAGTACATATATGTATTTAGACGATCAATAAAGATTAGACGATGTGAAATTATGATAAATGTACATATTAAATATAAAAAAAACAAATTTGATTAATAATAATAAAATAAGATAAAATTTATTTAAATATAAATTATGATATAATAAGAGATAGAGTTTAATAGTATAGAAAAATTTAAGAATTTGTTATTATGGTTGTTGATCTCTACCAGCGATGGTGATTGATAAAACCTTTAATTTCCAGTGATGCTTCCTTAACTTTGTTGCATGCTTCATTTTTCTCCATGATTTGTTTGTCGTCACATTCTGTTCGGTGATTCTACACTTCTCCATCGACAATAACTTTAGTTTTATGATGCTAAAATATCTCTACATATCAATAATGGTGATCGATCAAGAGAATCCCTCTTTTTTTTTCTTTTTTTTTTTTTTTTTTTTTTGTAACATCGGATGCTTCCTTGTAACTTCCACATCCGTTCATTTTACGTGGCATTCTCTTCAAAGGACCGTTCCTTCCGGATACAAACAAACTAACTTTTATGGATAACTACATTACAAGGGTGGTTCCTTGTACGTTCTTGGGAATATAATGTATGTTTCTTGAGGTACTCGTCCATGGTTTGGATGTAGTGACGTGATGTTTTTTTAATTTATTAAATATTTAAGAATTGAGTTTTAATTTTGATAAATAAATGAATATTTTTTTTTAATAAATAGTTGATTTAAGAATGTTGGATTGATAAGTTATTTACTGTGAGTATTTTTTGATTTATTTTTTATCGATGAATTTTTTTTTTATGAAATTAGATTGATTATTTTAAAATTAATTATTATAAATTGAATATCTGATGTCAAGTAAGAATAGTAAAGCTTTGGAGGTTTGCAAGCTTTTGCAATGGCTGAGTACCAATTTAATCTGAGATCTTGTTTGATCTACTCTGGCTGGGTCATATGTATGTGGTGTCTTTATATCAATTTTGTAGGATGTTTATCAACTTTCGATCTGTTTGTTGTGTCCTTTTCATTTGTTCGGATTCCTTTCCTTCTTCCTTCGAGTTGTAGTGGTGTGAATCCTTCGGTGTGTTTCTTGTTTCATTAGTCGAGGGTTAATGTGATCCCTCTTACGATTAAATCAACGACGGGTTGAAGTGAGAGTCATGTGTGTGTGCACGAGAGAGAGCGAAAGAATTAGATGAAGAGGAAATAATTATCTTTGCATAAGAGAAAAAAATCTTATTTTTACTTATTTTTCATGAGACTTTATATAAATATGGTAATGGAAGGTCAACGTAGTTAGCCGCGTAAACCTTGAGCGAGTCACATGAACAACTGTACGAGTGAGATGTCGTCCATCGACTAACCATATGAGCAAACTATCGCACCATGCCGGGGTTGGGCTCACTAATTTTTGTTTGGCTTGATTAGGCAAGGAAAATAATCCAATATTCTTTTTTTTCTTTGTAAAAAGTACATATTGTGATTCAATATTTGATGATAATGTTTTATTTTCTTTTTCTAAAAAAAAAAGTCACCATTCAAATATAACAAGATTAATTAAGGTGGTAAAAGACAAAATATTTATTTTCAACATTTTCGTCAGTTCGTCCTAGAACTAATATGAAGGAAGTAAATCACGGGAGTTAGTCTAACTAACCCAAATAATAATCAGTGTAAGGAAGAAGACATGAACCTAACTATCAGTCATGATTTAATTCTCAAATTTTATGATGATAATATTTCATATACTAGTCCTTAATTCATTCGGTAAAAACTACAACAACACTAATCAAACTGGCATTCGTTCTCACAGTTGATGAATTTTATTAATACTAAACTTACGCGTTACATTTTTATATTCATCAAATCACAAATTTGTTTTTCAAAGTGCTTATCAGATCTACCCGAGCTATCAAACATATTTAAGATTTTAAAAAATAAGTCAAAATAAGTCGAGTTTTGATTTTTATTTTTTTTCATTTGAAAAAAAAAAAATTTTTTAAATATCACATAGTGGATTAAATATGGGATAGAAAAAAGAGAGGAGGACCCGATGGCATCCTCCTCTCTTTATTCAGAGGAGTCGAGAATACTATTCGGATTAATTAGATTAGTTCTTGTGATTTATCTTCTTCGTGTTGATCCTGGGACGAACTGGCGGGGGCGCTGGGGCGAGCGTTTCGCCTTTATTGCCACAATTAGAGGAGTCGAGAATATAATAATTTTGATTTAGATTAAATTTAATAAATCTAAAAATCATAGTTCAAAATTCACACAGGACACCTCAAATTCTCGTGATGTTTAAATTATTCGTGATATTGGATTGTCCTTTAGGATTTATCTATATTTTTTTAATTTATCCTGATGATTGATGAAAAAAAATTATAAAATTAAATCGATCGCCTTTAAAATTAATCGATTTGAAAAAATTAAATATCTGAATTATTCAAAACAAATAGTGATTTTTTAGTTAAAATTCACTGATAATTTTAACTACATTCAAGTCAACCCAAACCAAAATCAATGAGCTTGAATGAGTCTCTTAAGTTTCACCATCTCCAACTTTAGTTTCACATCCTAAATAGATTGTTATGAGTTTTTTAAATAAAAATTTCTCAAAGAGCGCACTGAAAGATTGGGATGGCCCAAAAGCATCCAAAAGTTGAAGAATGCCCCAAAAGCATATTTTTATTTTTATTTAATCCCTCTGCCTTTTCTCTTTCTCTTTTTTTTTCTCTCTCTCTTGCATGCAACCTTTCTTCTTTATCCTCTCTTCTCTCTCTTTTGCATCATGTATGCAACAATTATTATAATATTTATTTTTAAAAATCAACACCACAACTTAATTACATTAACACTACGGTGGTTGAGAGACCAAGACCAACTTGGTCTTGGTTTGCTCTCATATTAGACCCAACGTGGTCCTAGTCTCTAGGAGACCAGACCCAAGCGTAATAGTTGAAAGTTAACATAATATTTAAGCACCTTTGGGAAGTTTGAGATAAGTAATGGAGGACACCTTTGAACTCTTTGTAATTTCAAAAACTCACAAAACCTGAAATGAGTACAATTTAAGCTTTTCAGGTCAATCAGTGAGTTTTGACTGAAACTCATTGATGAACTTAGACTATTTAGATTTATACAAACTTGCACCCATCTGGTAAGGTTGAATGAGAGGAAGGTAGATATGATGTCAAACCTTAGTTCTGATCAAGGAACACTGAGGATCTGGTGTGGGGAGACCAAGACCACGTTGGGCCTAATCTGAGAGCAAATCAGGCCCAACATGGTTCTAGTCTCTAAGAGATGTATATGTTAATTGCTTAAAATCATAAATTTTAAAAATATTTTGATCACTGTTATTAATAACTTCAAGATGATATATCTTGATACATATAGACTTCGGAGCACTTCAGAAACCTGTAACACTCAAAATGAGGATTTGGATTTTTGAAAAGTTAACCTGTGATGAAAGAGGGTAGTGCGGTCAAGATATTTATGATGTTCATGTCTGGTTCTGACATCCCTACGATAAATTATGTGTGTATATATGTGTCAATTGCCTACTTCTATAGGTCATAATTTTTGACTTGGTTATCAGAATGAGATGCAGTTTTTTTTAATCGAAGCTCACTGAGAGATCTGTATTTTTTATAAGGTGGAATCCATAACAACCCATTTTCGAGCCCAAAAAATATCGTTTAAAATCTTTTCAGAGGGATCAATGACTTTCGATTAAAACTCAATTATAGTGGCAAAAGGCAAAACGCTCGCCCCCACCAACCCGTCCCAGGACCAACACGAAGGAGGTAAATCACGGAGGCTAATTTACTAGCTCAGACAGTGACTAGTGCATAGGAGAGGATTAAAAATCAATTATGAACTTAGAGAACTTTGATCGAACCCATTCCAAGTGCTACAGGATTTTGAAGTGTTCCGGAGTCTATATGTGCCCAAAGATATCAGCTTGAAGTTATTAACATAAGTGATTAGAAGGTTTTCAAAGTTTATAACTTTAATATAATTGTCACATACACAGAACTTATCATAGGGATGTCAGAACCAGGCATGGACATCATAAATACCTTCACTGCACTACCCTCTTTCATTATATGTCAACTTTTCAAAATTTTGAATTTTTTAGTTCCATCAATCAGTTTCGGTCAAAACTCATTGATGGACTTAGAGAGCTTTGATTGAACTCATTTCAACTCTTATGAATTTCTACAGTATTCGGAGTTCAAATATACACTTCTTTACTATTTTTAAAAAATCAATACCACAACTTAACACACCAGCGCCGATGTGGTATTGATTTTTAAAGACCAATACCAGTGTGGTGCTTATTTTTAAAAATCACACCATCAACAGTGCTAATGTAATTAAATTGTGATGTTGATTTTTAAAAAATAGTTGCATGCATACAAAAGAAAGAGAAGAGAGGATAGAGAAAAGAGGTTACATGCAAATGAGAGAGGAAAGAGAAGAGAAAAAGTCAAATTTGACGGAGGGGTAAAATGGGAAAAGGTGTGTCTTTTGGGCATTCTCAAACCTTGGAGCATCTTTTGGGCAATCCTAAACTTTGGGTGCGCCCTTTGAGAAATTCTCATTTAAAATTTTATATAACTTTAAGTAAATTTAATAAAACTTATTGTTGATTAGATATATCATATTCACTCAATAACTGGGACCGTCCTAACACTAAGCATGTCCAAAATTTCAAATAATGACCTTAGCCACATCAAAATCAACTCAAACTAGGATCAATATACTCATATGAGCCTCTTGAGTCTCATCATGCCCTTAAACTTTAATTCTATTACTTATATAACATACTATGGGTTTTTTGAAATTTAAACGACTTTATATAATTTTAGTACAAATTTACTGTTAGACTTAGGCTTATCATCTTCATTCAACAACAAATACGAATATATTCTTAAGACTCCCCTGATTTCGATCATGTCCAAAATTTTAGAATTTAGATATTGTACGATCATTTGTGAATTTTGACCAAAATTCATTAATGACCTTAGGAACATTAAAATCAACCCAAACCGAGACCAATGTACTCCTAGGAGCCTTCTAAGTCTCACCATGCCCTCAGACCTTAATTCCATAACCTACATAGTATGCTATGAGTTTCTAAAATTTAGATAATATATTATAATTTTAACACAAATTCACGGTTAGATTTAGGTTTATCATATTCACTTAATAACAATAACATGAATGAGTTCCTAGGACTCCCTAACTCAAACCAAGCTCAAATTTTCAAAAAAAATCAAATTTTAGATATTTCAAATTTTGACTAAATTCACTAATGGTCGTACAAACTCAATTTGAAATTTTGGGCATAATGAGACTCAAGAAGCTCCTAGGAGTGTATTAGTCTTAGTTTGGATTGATTTTGACATGGTTAAAGTCATCAATGAGTTTTGAATAAAACTCATTGATGGTAGTACAATCTTGATTTTAAAATTTTGGATACGATCAAAGTTGGAAGAGTCTTAAGAACACTTTGATGTTGTTGTTGAATGAATACAATATTTCTAAGTTCAACGATGAGTTTGTGCCAAATTTATTCAAAATTGTTTAGAATTTAAAAACTCGTAATAACCTATCTAGGATGTGAAACCAAGGTTAGAAGGCATGGTGAGACTCAGAAAGGTCCTAAAAGTGCATGGATCCTTATTTAGATTGATTCAGATGTGGTTAAAACTATCAACGAAATTTGGCTAAAAGTTACTAATAATCTTAAACTTATTAAATCTGATTCAAATCAAGATCATTGTATTCATGGGATTGTTTTGAGTGTAACCATATGTTCTAATCTTTATTCCACACCTTATTTAGTCTGTTATAATTTTTTTTAAAAAAAAATCAATCTTATATAATTTTATTACAAAATCACTGGTAGACTTCATTAACAATAACATCTATGTAATCCTAAGATCCTTGCAAATTTATCCTTGTTAAAAAAATTTAAATTTGGACCATGTACAACTAAAAAAACAATTGTAATATTTACTCTTCATAATTATTATTTAAATAATATTTATTAGTATTAATTAACTTTAAAAAAATATGAAACCCTCATATTTTTGGAAGTAAATTATAAACTCGAATTGGAAAGTACATGATGGAAGTCACCCTCATGTAGGAATTGAACCTTAGACCTTTAAGTCTTTTCTTATTTATCAATGAGCCAAGCCTTGAAAGTTATTAATTAACTTTTAAAAACAAATATAGGTCTATTAATTAACTTTTAAATTGTGGCAGAAGGCGAAAAGCTCGCCCCAGCGCCCCCGCCAGTCCGTTCCAGGACCAATACGGAGGAGGTAAATCACGGGGGCTAGTCTAGCCAGCCCGAATAGTGACTAGTGCATAAGGGGGTTTATTAATTTATCTCAAGATCAATATGAAGAATATAAATCATGAAAATTAATTTAATTAATCTAAATAATAATCGATATATGAAAAAAAAAATAAAAATCTGGCTATTAGTCAGGATTTAAATCATTCTCATTTTAAATATGAGTGGCCAATTTTATTGTTTGACATTAAGTTAATTATGTGATGATTAATAACAATGATATAAAATAATTTAATAATCATTACATGTTTTTTTTTTCAAAAAAAATTATAAATTAATTAAATTCTATAAATAATTAGTTATCTGATTATAATCATTTTCATTTATATATTTAGGTCACAGTCATGTATTACTTTTTAATTTTGTAATTGTTAATCATATTATATACTAAGTCATATATATATATATATATATATATATATTTTTTTTGATAATTTAAATGATCGAACTTTGTCCAAACAACCTTCTTCTTAATTTATTTATTGAATAAATTTAAAGTACAATTTATATATAC
>JBBUKS010000060.1:10810114-10839691 GCA_038050645.1 Hedychium gardnerianum
GTGTGCTTCTTGTGAATCTTGATCATGTGTAAGTTTTAGTTTTGAAGGCATTGGATCATTTGAACTATTAAACAGAACATGACTAACTATATTCCATTTGCGTTGCATTAATAATTTATTAAAAGGTAAAAGATGGGAGATCAACAAATTATTGCACTACTTAAAATAGTTGTGTATATACATAAAGTACTAATAGGTTAAATCATTCCATGCTAGAAAATGATGCCCTATTATTTAGATTTCATACGCATCCACATTTTATATTATACACATTTCAGTTTTGTTGATAAGTCTTTGATAATTATGTAAGAATTGAATGGTGTGTGTTTTGGTGTATAGATAGTAGGTTAACTATAATTGTTTTATGCTTACAGTGATATTATAATCGCTGTTAAACTGATAAGGTTTGAAACTGAAGAAGAGACACAAACTAGTAATGATGGTCATCTTGAAGTGGGTTTGGTAATAAATTCCATAGACGTTTGGAGTCATTGCATCCGTGGAGAGGGCCAAATATTCAAGGATGCTGCAGAATTTCAAAAACATCCTTAAAATTATGCAGTTGCTCTGAGATGATCATTTTTGTATAAAAAGAATGATAATAAGAAGGTTATTCTTCTCTGTAGTGCAAACAACTGTTCTTGGAGAATATATGCTTCAAGACATAAAGCTGACAAACTTTTTGGCATTAGAAAATGCAATCTAATACATACTTGTGGAGATGACAATCTTCATAGTAGAGGACATCCTAAAGTTGATGTTGCCTGGGTTTCCAATGTTGTGATGGACAGATTGAGGGGAGAGCCCTCGTATCGACCATGCACGATGTTGAAAGATATTCATAGAGATTATGGGGTCGAGCTTAATTACAACAGGGTTTAGAAAAGGAAGGAATTGACAATGCATAACATTCATAATGTAGAGGATGGGTTGTATGATATATTAAGATGGTATTGTAGTGCTATCAAAGAAACTAATCCTAGTAGTTTTGTCGAGTGTGTGATCATTGTAGTAATAAATTTAAAAGGTTATTCATCTATTTCAACGCATGTGCAATTGGTTTTATCAATGGATGTAGGCCCTTGGTTTTCTTGGACGACACTCACATAAAGAATAAATACAAGGGATGTATTTTGGTTGCTCTGGCAAAGGATGCTAATGATGATCTTTTCACATTAGCATATTCAGTTGTAGATGCTGAAAATGATAATAATTGGGGATAGTTTTGTTTCCAACTTAAAAGTGCCCTGCTTTCGCATTGCTTTATTGAGTTCCATGAGTTCACCTTTTTCTCTGGCAAGCATCTTAGGATAATCAAGGCTATTCAGTTAGTATTCCCAAACAATCATCATGCCTATTGTTTGAGGCATTTGGTAGATAATTTCGTGAAACAAATTTGTCTAATAGTATATCTATGTTAGGAAACATTACTTTTTGAATATTACTTTGTGTATACTTGTTTATATTCTTTTTTTTGTTATTTGAATGTAGGTCATGCGAAGCTACCCACTTCATAACAAAAAATATTGATCATCTGTTTTCAAGAAAGTTGCATATACCCTATCAAGACAAGAGTTTCAAGAACATGTTAACAATATAGTAGGGTCAATGCCACTTGCCAAAGACTTTATAGTATCTTCGTGTCCAAAAAGTTGGGCAAATGCATGTTTTCTAGGAAATTGATGGGGTATCATGAATAATAACATAGCCAAATCTTGGAATAATTGGATTAAAACAGCACGTTTTCTTCCTATTGTGGCCATGGTGGACCACATACGCATTCAAATTATGGACATGATGCACAGACGACGTGAAACAACAATGAGGATGGTTAAAAGATTGAGTCCATTAAAGGAGAATGCTCTTGCAAAAACATATGTTGAATCTCACAACTTGAAAGTGCGCAAGGCATGTGGCTGGAGTTTTGAGATTGTGGATGGGGATAAATCATTTACTGTTGATTTGTCTGCTATGACTTGTTCGTGCAAAGCATGGTAGATTAATAGGTTTCCATGCAAACATGCATGTGCAGCAATAGAGTCAAAGTCATTGTCATTATATGATTTCGGTGACAAATACTTTAAGATAAAGTTGTACCGTGAAAGCTACAAAGGAATCTTAAATCCGATCCCTACATGTCACATGTATGAGTCCAATCCCAAGCACCCATTTGTAATCAATGCTCCCGATGTTCGAAGCCAACCAGGCAAAAGAAGAACTCAAAGGATACCTTCGCAAGTCGAAAAATGTGTGACAAAGTGTGGTCGGTGTCATGGGTGAGGCCATAACCGACGCAGTTGCAAAGAAGCCCTTAACTAACTCTGCTTTTGTTTTGTGAAAATGGTGTGGAATTGTTTGATTTACAAGTAAAACATTGTATACTGAAATTTCTTTTAACGAGCATGTACTCATATATTTGAACTTAAAAGATTATGATTGATCTAAAAACAACTAATACATTTTCCAATATACAGGAAAAAGGGGATGATAGAACAAAGAAGAAGCGAGGATGCATCTACAAGAAGGTGTACTCGATCCAGCGGCAGTATTCGTGGCGTGTTGTTGCTTTGATGGTCCTTTTATGTTATCGTATTCTGTAAAGTTAGTGACTTTGATATACTGTTTATGTCATGTGGGCTTGTTACTAGTTGATGTTTGAGACTGGTGTGATATCTATATTTCATACTTCTGGTAAGTAACTTGTATTTGTTGTTGTTGTGTCGATGTATTTTCTAGTTCAGTCATGAAATTGAATGTTTAATGTACTCTTTATTTTCATGTCATTTGTGGATATAGTAACATTTGTAATAGGATCTTATCATAATTTCGTCAAAAAATAATGGTAGTGAAATAATAACGTTAGCAACTTATTTTTCTACTTAGTTATTAATTACATATGAGGTTGTGTCAAGATCATGATGGAGGTGTCATCAGAACTTTATACTCAAATTGCTTAAAATAATACTCAATCTAAAATAATTCATACTTAGATTTTTACAATGTATACTAAAATTTTACTGTTTTGTACCAATAATCCACTTGATCTTGGCATTTTTTTAGTAGTGAAATAATAAAGGTGGCAACTTGTTTTCCTACTTAGTTACTAATTACATGTGAGGTTGCATGGCAAAGGTGAAACGCTCGCCCCGAGTGCCCCCGTCAATCTGTCCCAGAACCAACATGGAGGAGGTAAATCACGAGTGACTACCAGTCCGAACAGTAACCAGTGCATGAGGGAGGGCAGGAACATTCATAAAATGGTTTATTTGATAGGAGTGGGCTCCGAGGTATTTAGTGAATTCAATGTACACCGGCTTGTTATCCTTCCACCATTGAAAGTGGGTGGATATGATTGCTCTGTGAAACCAGCCTGATCAAGTGTCCTCCACATTATGAACCGGGCGAACCAAGCCTACGCCTGATTATACCAGCTCACAATCAACTTGGAACGGGCAGACTAGTGATCGTACAAGAGAAATCCATGCACAGAACCCAGCGATACCATCCAAATCATTTATTGTCCCTGCTTGGGTCACAAGCTGTCGCTACTTAGCTCGGCCAATAATCCGCTTGCTCTTGGCATTTCCTTAGTAGTGAAATAATAATGGTTTGTCATGATGGAGGTGCCACCGGAACTTTATACTCAAATTGCTTAAAATAATACTCAATCTAAAATAACTCATACTTAAATTTTTACAATGTATCTAAAATTTTACTGTTTTGTACCAATAATCCGCTTACTCTTGGCATTTCCTTGGTAGTGAAATAATAATGATAACAACTTATTTTTTTACTTAGTTACTAATTACATGTGATGTTACATCAAGATCATGATGGAGGTGCCACGGGAACTTTATACTCAAATTGCTTAAAATAATACTCAATCTAAAATAATTCATACTTAAATTTTTATAATGTATATTAAAATTTTACTGTTTTGTACCAATAATCCGCTTGCTCTTGACATTTCCTTGGTGGTGAAATAATAATGGTAACAACTTATTTTCCTACTTAGCCACTAATTACATGTGAGGTTGCATCAAGATCATGATGGAGATGCCATCGTAAATTTATACTCAAATTTCTTAAAATAATACTCAATTTAAAACAATTCATACTTAAATTTTTACAATATATACTAAAATTTTACTATTTTGTACCAATAATCCGCTTGCTCTTGGCATTTCCTTGGTAGTGAAATAATAATGGTAGCAACTTATTTTCCTACTTAGTTACTAATTACATGTGAGGTTGCATCAAGATCATGATGGAGGTGACACCAAAAGTGACAACGAAACTTTATACTCAAATTGCTTAAAATAATACTCAATCTAAAACAATTTATACTTAAATTTTTATAATGTATACTGAAATTTTACTGTTTTGTACCAATAATCCGCATGCTATTGGCATTTGCTTGGTAGTGAAATAATAATGGTAGCAACTTGTTTTCTTACTTAGTTACTAATTACATGTGAGGTTGCATCAAGATCATGATGAAGGTGCCACCGGAAATTTATACTCAAATTTCTTAAAATAATACTCAATCTAAAATAATTCATACTTAAATTTTTACAATATATACTGAAATTCTACTACTTTGTACCAATAATCCGCTTGTTCTTGGCATTTCCTTGGTAGTGAAATAATAATAGTAACAATTTATTTTCCTACTTAGTTACTAATTACATGTGAGATTGCATTAAGATTATGACGGAGGTGTCACCGGAACTTTATACATAAATTTCTTAAAATAATACTCAATCTAAAATAATTCATACTTAAATTTTTACAATGTATACTAAAATTTTACTGTTTTGTACCAATAATCTGCTTGCTCTTGGCATTTTCTTGGTAGTGAAATAATAATGGTAGCAACTTATTTTTTTTACTTAGTTACTAATTACATGTGAGGTTGCATCAAGATCATGATGGAGGTGCCACCGAAAATTTATACTCAAATTTCTTTAAATAATACTTAATTTAAAATAATTCATACTTAAATTTTTACAATATATACTGAAATTTTACTATTTTGTACCAATAATTCGCTTGCTCTTGACATTTCCTTAGTAGTGAAATAATAATGGTAGCAACTTATTTTTCTACTTAGTTAATAATTACATGTGAGGTTGCATCAAGATCATGATGGAGGTGTCACCAGAACTTCAATCTAAAATAATTCATACTTAAATTTTTACAATGTATACTAAAATTTTACTATTTTGTACCAATAATCTGCTTGCTCTTGGCATTTTCTTGGTAGTAAAATAATAATGGTAGCAACTTGTTTTCTACTTAGTTACTAATTTCATATGAGGTTGTATCAAGATTATGATGGAGGTGTCACCGGAACTTTATACTCAAATTTTTTAAAATAAAACTCAATATAAAATAATTCATACTTAAATTTTACTGTTTTGTACCAATAATCTGCTTGCTCTTGGCATTTCCTTGGTAGTGAAATAATAATGGTAGTAATTTATTTTTCTACTTAGTTATTAATTATATGTGAGGTTGCATCATGATCATGATGGAGGTGTCATCGGAACTTTATACTCAAATTGCTTAAAATAATACTTAATCTAAAACAAAACATACTTAAATTTTTACAATGTATACTTAAATTTTATTATTATATACCAATAATCCACTTGCGCTTGCCATTTCCTTGGTAGTGAAATAATAACGGTAGCAACTTATTTTCCTACTTAGTTATTAATTACATGTGAGGTTGCATCAAGATCACAAAGGAGGTGTCACCGGAACTTTAAACTCAAATTGCTTAAAATAATACTCAATCTAAAACAATTCATACTTAAATTTTTACAATGTATATTGAAATTTTACTATTTTATATCAATAATCTGCATGCTGTTGGCATTTGCTTGGTAGTGAATAAATAATGATAACAACTTATTTTTCTACTTAGTTACTAATTACATGTGAGGTTGCATCAAGATCATGATAGATGTGTCATCATAACTTTATACTTAAATTTCTTAAAATAATACTAAATCTAAAACAATTCATACTTGAAATTTAACAATGTATATTGAAAATTTACTATTCTATACCAATAATCCGTTTGTTATTGACATTCCTTAGGAGTGAAATAATAATGATAATAACTTGTTTTCTTACTTAGTTACTAATTATATTTGAGGTTGCATTAAGATTATGATGGGGTGTCACCAGAACTTTATATTCAAATTTCTTAAAATAGTACTTAATCTAAAATATTTAATACTTAAATTTTTGTAATGTATACCTAAATTTTAGTATTTTATGCCAACAATCCGCTTGCTATTGATATTTCTTTAGTAGTAAAATAATAATGGTGGCAACTTGTTTTCCTATCTACTTACTAACTAAATGTGAGGTTGCTTTATAAGTTCATACACAACCTATTGTGTACAAGACGCTCAATTTATCAAAAATTATACTCAAGATTGGATTATTTGTGCATAACTTGGATTATACTTATATATTCACATGATAATACCTGTATGCACCATAAATTATTTCATTTCATATACAACCTATTGTGCACATGATGTTGAAATTATTAAAAATTAAATTCAATATAAGCCTCTCATAAGTTATGCATTACTTCTATTATTAAAAATAAATTATATTCAATATCAGCCTTTTTCTAGAACTCGAACTAAATTAACTCAAAATAATTCAAAACCATTCATGACTACATATCACCAACATTACCTATTTTCCAAATTTCAACAACAAAACATCCACTTTCCAAAATATTAAGCATACACACTTAAATATCAAATAAAGTTTATCAAGGTCAAAATATCTGCAGATACCAACTCACAACCTAAACATATTTTCTACCAAAAACTATAATCACATGGGATAAAATAGTGAACACTACTTTTTCATAATTCTATTTTCATCCGACAAAATAAAGACCGCCATGTGTGTCCGATAAGTGTCTATTTTCACCTCTCTTTCATAATTCCACATTTTGTCATCGTCATGCGCTAGACACTTGATCCACAAATAAGTGTAAATGCCACAGTCGAGGGTCTCGCCTTGATGATAATACTTTTTCTTGGTTATCATGACAACACTGATGTTGAAGCCCGAGAAATGCATCATGTATCCAACCAAAAATCGTGCCTGCAAATATTGGTTATGCTTTACAATTTAAGTTTTAAGAGTTATTGAAATATAAATGATGAAACTCACATAAACTTTTGCTGTCTCAAAAGAAGATGGATGAGGCATTGGGCTCATCATCTTGATTTAACCGTTTGTCGCTGCTGAATAGATTAACAGAAACCAATGTCATCCATAGTTCAAGGGAAAAATAATATATTTGCATCTTTTAAATAAATTTTCATTCAGATCTTGTAGTTGGTTTCTTGTTACATAAATCAGTTTTCTAACAAAATCCTCATACTCCCCATTTCGCAGCGTTCGATTGTTCCTGTGTCATTCTAGTTTATCAAGCACTTCTCTCTACATGTAGAAAATAACAGAGTCATAATTCTTATTTAAAAAAAAATATTAAAGAAATTAATTGTAAGGTCAAAGAACAACAAAAACCTGAACACCCGTGTCAATGCAGAAAATTTCAAACCCTTTCTTGTGACTTTGCTTTTTCATTATTCTCATGTAACAATCAATAATTTCCCATCTAACTGGCTTACGAAATAAAAAATTACAGAATTCGAGCCCACCGAGTACCATATTATCTTCCTCCCATACGACATCACTACAAAATACGGAAATTTATTTTATATTACACTATAAAGGAATAATATTTCAAAAAAAGGAACCACATACAAGATTAACATACTCCAACTTATCTCGAGAAAGATATTCTGTTAACGTCTTTCGCTCTTCATCCGTTGATTCTTCATGTCCACAACAATCTGCTCTTTCTCTAAATTCATTCATCGCATCTTTAACAACATTCCTTCCTATTTTAGCAACATCTATACCGGTGTCTCCCTACATGGGAGATAGATTTAGGAACATAAGAAAAAATAGAAACATGGTTAACAACAAATAAATGAAATTAACTCTATTTTACCGATTCCACCATTATAGTGTCAACGAGCAATGCTAAAATCTCTTTGCCCTCCTTCCTCCTATATTTCGGTGCTGTACTGCTCGGTGTAACAAATATTTTAGCCTTTTTTTTTAACACAATCTACCATTGTTATTACGGTCATTGCAATGGACGACAGGAAATGATTGGTCATGCCCATGGCTAGTGAACTACCAATAATGCTCCCTGAGTCGCTTTCATCATTAGTCCCCAATATAAAATGCTCTGCTGATATAATATTCTTTTCCACAGGCACTCCAAGAAACCCATCGATATCACCTTCACCATCAACTTTAACTTCAAATATCTTGTTCTCTTTTTTCCCACTGATATCTTCACTAGATTCGTCTTTCTCCTCGCTTTTATACTTATTTGCATTACTTTCACATTCAATCTTTGGCTCATGCTGTGGCTCACCACCAATTTCTTTTGTCATCAATCCACTATTCCACCAGTTTGTACCATCAATGATTCCACCACACTTTACATATTTTGAGACTTGAAAAATTAGATTCTTGTAGTAAATAAATGTTTTGTCAACTTCATTTAACAAAATATTTAATTATTCATAATATTACCAAAAAACTTTCTCGCTTTTGATGAAAAAGATTATCTTCATTCGAAAATGGTACCATGGACAACACCTTTTCACAATTAAAAATAAATGGTCACTACAACTTATCATATTTGAGTATGCTTACTAAAAAATATGAACTTACTTCAGTATAGTCAATACATTTCAATAACCTCTCAATTGAATCAACTTTTTTAAGTATCTTACTCTCACGCCAACGGAACAATCGAGGAAAAGTATATAGAGAATGTACAGCTCCAAGAGAAGGAATTTTTTTTTCATATAGCCATGCCTAAATAAATAAATATATTAATATAACAATACAAAACATAATAAAAGCATACTTAAAAAACTCACCATCAAACTAACAGTTGAACCATCTAAATACTTCTTTCTTCGAACATTTCCTTCGACCTTTTCAATATATTTTGAAATTTGGTTGTTCAAAAATCTCCATGTCGTATCTCCCCACGAATAATCAAAGAAGGTTGGCAGGTCATCAATGTATGACATAGTGAATCGAGGTGTTGAGTAGTGGCCAACAGGAAAAATGATACAATTAAACCCAAACAAATAAACATCCTAATAAAATCATCAACATCGGAGTTATTCTCTGATCCAGCTAAGGAGGAAAGTTTCTCATAGATCACACTTCTGTTAATATTGTCAACTTTTCCTGAAAAATGTTGAGCTACAAATTTAGACTCCAGATTGACATCTAGATCAACTGGTTGCCCTACATAACGCAAGCCAAGAACAATGGAAAACTCTGGCGATGTAAAGGGAACAATAATATTTTCACCAAACACAAATGAACGAGATTGCAACTAGAATCTTTTTAAAATTAGATCAACTCTAGAACTGTTGATGGGCAATTTGGGCATCTTTAGCCATGGACCAAGTGGGGTGTTTTCAATATTCTTTTTTTACTTATCACTCATTTTCGAGCCGACTTCAATCATTATAGCTCTGAAAAAAGTTGGCGAATAGCGCAATAGAGTTTTTTTGCCGCTCTTAACCTCCTTAGCTTCTTTGCTACTCTTAACCTCCTTTGTTTCTTTGCTAGTCTTAACCATCTTTGCTTCTTTATAACCCCTAACATCCTTTCCGGCCTCAAAATATCATTTCTTAAATTTCTTAAATTTTTGTACTATTTCTGCACCAAAAACATAAAACAAAATATCCAACACAAATTTAGCATTCAGACCATAAAGTAAACTTTTGCGTACTTACAAAAAATAAACATTCAATTTAATAATAATAGAAAAAAATTGAATATCATTATTAAATATGAACCATTTATCAATTGAAGAACTTTAACTCCCCACCTCTTGACACTATACTAATGGCAGTCATTTCTCATATTAATCTAGACTAATCTCTCTTAAAATATTTATTGTTCGGTTGAAGAATTTATAAGTTCACAATAGTTAGATACTTCATTTATCTATAGAAAGGACAATTGTCTATTTACCTCGCTCTATATTTATAATGTTTTTCTATAGATGACATGCATATAAGCCCCCTTGTACTCACCACTTAGCTATAATCAAGAAATTCTTAAATTTTTACAAAAGAATGAAAATAGTATTCTTAAATTGAAACTTTAAAAAGAAGAAAAACAACCAATAGATTTCAAAACATAGAATTCAAGTTTACCATTGAATAAATAATTCAGTTTTCTTACTTAAATTCGAAATAATACATTTTAAACATGGGAATTTAATTAATATAGCTTATGGTAAGGGGCTATTTTTTAAAATAGTCTTATTTATTAGATATTTAATAAAATAGTCTTTCATAATTTTAAAATTCTAAAATACTCCTGTTTTTACCTTTTTTTCGGGTCCTTCACTAAATTAATTGAAGAGATTCTCAATTATTTGCTTGGTTTAAATCACGGTTGATTCCTTCATTGCTAGTGATTTGATTTGTGTCAAACTTCATTTAACTATCATGAAATCACCTTACGTTTTCTAATTCATCATTGACTCTTAGTATTATTAAAACATAATCAATTATCTAATTCATCTTCTCAGCTCAATCTCTCAACTTAAATAAAACTATACTCATTATAGTATCACATTCTTGCTAAATATTCCTCTGCCCGACCTCCCAAAGTGGTTATCCTCATACAAATTCCTTCCAACTAGAGAACATTGAATAATGATTAAAAAATATAATAAATCAAAGTGTTTTGCGAAGATTCTTAATCCAAAATACGTCACCATCAATTCAGTGGACATCAAAATGTAACAAACCACCATCAAATAGCACAAAACTTTACACAAATCGCATAATGACCCATTGAAAATCGAGAAGCCAAAAAATTCGAACAATAACCAACAACAAACAAATAATGAATTATGAAAATTGAACAAAATGTGACTAATCGATCAAAAAACTACAAAAAAATGAAGAAACTTATTATTTTTCGAGATGACTGGCTGGCTTCGACTCTGTTTCTTTCGTCGCTTACTTCAATCTCCTCGTCGGTGGATTTGGTTGGCTGGTGGCTCTCGATGGTTAGAGTTTTATATTATCGTCTGTGGGGATTGGTGGATTGATAAATTTGTTTGGTTAGGATTTTTCCTTTATAGGGATGAAGATTGTGTCTGAGGAAGAAATGAGGGAGATGAAAAGAAATTAATGAGGGTAAATTTATAAATTGGTGTATTAGGGAGTAAAAAAGAAGTTTTAGGAAGCGTAAAATAAGATTTTCTCATATGGAGAGTGGATGTAAAAAAAATGTTTGTGGTTGGAGATTTTCTACCATAACTATTTGATGTTATATTATTATTAGAGATGATATTATAATATTGATTAATATTAATAAAAAAATAAAATATTTATATTATAATCTAAATTAAAGTTTTAGATATGAATCATAACTTATTATTATAATAGTCGAAAATAAAAATATTTATTTGAAAGAAAAAAATAGAATGAATGAAATATTATTTTATTATTAAAAAAATGCCCTTTGTATTCGAATAAAAAAATTGATTTTTTCCCAAAAGATTTTAAAAACTCTTGTCAATTTCTTTCTTAAAAGGAAATTAATATCAGAAATTATTAATATAAGTATTTTTTATTTTTGAATTGTATTTTCAAAATAAAAAATACGAAAAGTCTATTTCCAAGTAAGTCCAAGCTCTTTCATTTTATTTTATCAAGAAATTTTAAAAAGAAATAAATAAATTTTAAAATTACTACAAGATGATCTTTCGAAATTTAATACTTTGAGGTACGAAAATGAGAATATTGTAGCATTTTAAGAAACTGCTCTGAATCATTTCAGCATTTTAAGCTTCATTCAAATTACATTAAAATTATTATAGCAGTTATAATAATTTAATATATTTTTTAATTGACATCAATTTAATATATTTTTATTTAAATCCAGAAGGCACGCTGCACCCCGGAGCATAATTATATATATATATATATATAGGGGCGCTTTTCTTTTTTTTTGTTTGCTTTGATACAGCAGATAAAAATTAGGGGCGCCTTTGTTGCTCCATCCATGGCCGGCGTAATCGCCACGACCTGCAGCAGCTCGCCTTCTCCATCTGCCCCTTCCATTCCTCCGAACTCATCCACTTCCCTCGCGAAACCTCCTGGTCCGCAGCGCACGATTTGGATAAAACCCTCCTCCTCCTCTCCGAAGAAGCGGCTGCAGCACCAGTACGGGAAGAATGGATCCCGGTGGGACGAGCGTAAGCTGGTGGGGTTCGTGGACTACGACAAGGGTGAGCGCCGCGTCTCCGTCGAGGTCTCCGGGGCGCGCAAGGACGAGATCCCCGCCAGGTATAGGCTTCGCGTCGAGGGCAGCCGCTGGCAGAAGGATTGGAAACTCTCCGAGGTCGTCGACCAAGTGATGAAGCTCAACCACTGGGAGGACATCGATGGCGTACTCAACCGCTGGGCTGGCCGCTTTGCTAGGAAAAATTTCCCTCTTCTTATTCGGGTATTCGCTGTTTTGCTTCGTGCCGCTTTCTCTCTCTTTTTTCTTTTTTTACTGCGAAGGAATCATATATGTCAGAACAGCTTCCTGTGACACACTAAATACTCAACGATGTGGGATTGGCTTGATCCGGCAACTTTAAACTGCAATAGTATTTTTATTTATTTACTGAATATGGACTGTGGTTGTCAAATTTAAAATTTCACTATAACCGGAGAATCATTGGCTGGGAAGACAGAACAATCTAAACTTACTTGCATTTTAAAGATGATCAATTTGATGCTGATATATAATCTATCTAAACTCACTATCAGATTATTCTTTAAGCTATAAGTAATGCTATCGAAAGGGAATTTGCACTATCATTCTGTGAGCTTCTCACTGCTGTAGAAAAAAGTACCTTGATTCAGCACGTCTATGTTAAAGTAAAATTCTTAGACAATATAAAATCGTCAAAAGAAGATTGTTTTTTATAATGTTTTTTTCAATAGTGTTGTAACTGAAGGGGAGCCTTGGGGCGACAATAAGTTGCTGCTATGTGACCTTGAGGTTATGGGTTCGAGTCGCAGAAACACTCTTGCAATGCAAGATTAGACTGCGTACAATAGACCTAAAGTGGTCTGACTCTTCCGTGGAACCTTGCATTGACAGGAGCTTCGGGCTGCCCTTTCAATAGTGTTGTAACCCTGCATTAAGAATTTGAACTTACTGATCCTGATGATATTGAGCAGAGAATAATTCCCAGAGAGAATTTAATATGGTTCATGCTAATCAAACACTGTTTAATTAATTATACTTATCCATTCAATGGAGACTAAGCACAAATTCATGGAGTTACTATCCACCAAAGACTAACACAACTTATTTCCAGATTTCTCTAGTGCTTAGACAAAGCGTTGCATGAGACCTATGTGCCATCGCTCAACAATCTTCTCACGAGCATTTATCCTCTTCCATAACATGCCAAACGTAGATCACCATCTTCCTCTTTGTCAATGAAGATTGAGTCATGATGGTAGGCATCAAGACCTAGTCTCCCTAGAAATTTCAAGACTAACCCATAAGAGCAACATTGTTAACCCTCAACAGCAAACACTCAAAAATGCCAAGGATACCTCCAAGTCTAGAACATGTTCGACCTCAACCACAGTTTGCACTATATTGTTGGGTAGCATGATTCTCATAGCACACCTTACTGTCTCCAAGTTGCCCAACTTTGATTCCTAGCTTGTATGCCATTAAGACACCTCTTTGAGGAGTTCTTGATGTGAACATCCAAAATTCATGATTCATTTGTCCAAGTCTATTTTGGTTCTTCTTCTACCAACATGGCGTATAATGTTCCTTAAGCTTTGGGGGCATTTTGATGTCACTTGCTCATTTTGAGTTCCACCTCAGTATCAATTGAGAGCATTTATGATGTCATCCTTGTACCATGAAGACTCTACAATATCATTCTTTGATCTACCAAGGACCTCCTCTATTATTCCATAGTGGTCCTTAGGTCGCATGTCAACACTTGTGCCTGCGTTAACTATGGAAGAATATATTTTCAGCTTTAAAATGCTTTCGCCAAGCTTTGGTGAATCCCGGAAGAAGTCATGAGTTTATTGTTCAGCATTTATGCTTTGTTTATGATTTTTTGGTGAGACAAAGAAGGGATGGATCTAGGAAAAGGGAGTAATAGTGAGTTCTTTGTAATAGTTTGATCTTGATTGAAGATAATAAAGTGGTGATGAGCATCTAATTAAAGAAAAAGATGTTTCATTTCTCTACTGATAAATGTTTTCTTTCTATGATTGTAATTCTTGATTAGCTTAACCACACTAAATTTGTGGTACATTCTGTTCAACGCCATCAATGATTGATGATCTCAATTTCGGGAATTCATTTTCTAACTTGCACTTCAAAGTTACTTAAATAGAGAACGAGAAGGACAACCCACTCTGGAATGGCTCCTCCCTGGAGAATACTCCCTTTGACTTAAGGAAAATTCACTATGATAGATATAAGGAGTAAAGGAATAATATAAGATGCAGTATCTTATATTACTGATTGAAGACAGCAGAAAAGTAACCAAATCATGCCTTCGACCATGTCTACTTTTGCAACTTTGCATATCCATTGGCATAGAGCAAATGGACATATCATGCCTTACTGAGGGCACATTTTGTAGATGATGTGAAATGTGAGAAGTTTTTTAACATTTGGCTATTTCTTTGTTGTAGGAAATATCTAGTACTGGTTCACTTGTTCATGCTGTTCACGTGTTCCGCTGGCTGAAAAATCAGAAAAATTATTGTCCTCAAAATGACATCTACAATATGCTTATACGTTTACATGCTAGACACAATCGAACAGATGAAGCAAGAGGTTTATTTTTTGAGATGCAAAAATGGAGGTAACTAAGATAGCATTTCTGTGTTGAAAGAAGCATTATTTTTTAGCATATAGCTTTGTGAACAAACAAATTAAGTAATAAACAACAAGGTGTTGATTATTACTTTGTTCAGTGTGGTAGAATTATAAATGTTCATTGGACCATGTTGAAGCTTATTTCTTAATTTGAGAATGACAACTGTAAACTTCTCTATTTCTTTATCAGGTGCAAGCCTGATACTGAAACTTATAATGCAGTCATCGGTGCTCATGGTCGAGTTGGACAGTGGCGTTGGGCTATTAATATCATGGAAGATATGCTTCGGGCTGCTGTAAGTACCATGCAACTTTTAAAAAAGCATTACAGTACTGTTGTGTAATTATCTAAACTTCTTCTCATGGGTTAATCTGTGATAGCTAGTTCAACTGGGATTACCTTGCTGTCTCTGTGTCTAGTCATACTACATAGATGACTTTTTAGATATTGAGTGAGCCTTTCAGGTTGTGGCTGATGTTAGAGGGGAACCTTTCCTGGTTTTAATGATTAAAAGGCTAGACGAGTCACCATTACTAATCTGACTCTGTGCATTTTGGGTTATGTCCTATATCAATTGGTCTATCTGCCTTTGAGACATGTGACATGAAAAGTATCGCGTTTTAGGCAGTTCTTGATTATGAACAACAATCCTTCAATTCCAAAATTTGAAGTTGTAGTTCTTATGAGGCATTTACATATAGCAACGTTGTTATACTGTGATGGGAGAATTTCCTTTTGCCCCTTGAGTTTAATCTTGTGAAATTTCCTTTGAAGTTTCATTATGATGACAATATTTCTTGAATTTGCTCTCCATACTCACTTGATTGCCCAGCCATAATCCATTAGACTAATGTTGATGTAAGTGCTATCTGAGAGCATGTGTCACGCATGCCCAAGGTATGTCAAGAGAGGCATGGTAAAATAGATAATCCACCTCTTTTATAATCCCTTACTACTTTAAGAGGCTAACCAACTTTGATGATCATTCCATGGTTGAGGCATAAAGGGCTAATAAAAGGGGTATATTGCTTATTTTACTCTTGTCTCTTCCACCATCTTTAACAAGTGAATGCACGTGATCCCACATGTGGTTCCATCAACTATTCTGACAGAATTTCCATCATAGTGATGATGGTTTGTAGAATCTTCAGGGTATTTTATCAATATTGAAACTCTATGGGCATTGTGTAAAAATATAAAGTTTAGCAGACAAAATAAAATTTAGCATTATTAAATTTACCATTCTTAGGTTTAATTTACTTTATTTTCAACAGCATGCATTAATATTTGTCTTTTTGAAAGTTGTATTTTCTAGACGTCTTTCTTTTCCAGAGTTTTGTATTTTTAGTTCTGTTTTTTTATTTGCTTCATATCTTTTCAATTTGCTACATTTAGATACCTCCAAGCAGAAGTACATACAATAATTTGATTAGTTCTTGTGGATCTGGTGGCCACTGGAAGGAAGCTCTTGAAATTTGCAAGAAAATGACAGACAATGGTGTTGGGCCTGATTTGGTGACTCACAACATTGTTTTATCGGCTTTCAAAAAAGGGGCTCAATATTCAAAAGCTCTGGCTTATTTTGATCTAATGAAAGAAACAAATATTTGCCCTGACACCATCACTATTAATATAGTTATACATTGCCTTGTAAAGCTTGGACAATTTGGAAAAGCAGTGGATGTTTTTAACTCAATGAGACACAAAGGTGCAAAATGTCAACCGGATGTAGTTACTTTTACCTGCATCATTCATGCATATTCATTATGTGGACAAATTGATAATTGTAAGATGGTGTTTGATATGATTCTTGCTGAAGGAATAAAACCAAATATTGTCTCTTATAATGCACTTCTTGGTGCCTATGCTTCTAATGGGATGCACGAACAGGCATTAGGTATTTTTCAGTTGCTTAAACTAGATGGATTAAAACCTGATATCATATCATATACTTCCTTACTCAATGCTTATGGTCGATCGGGACAACCTGAGAAAGCTAGAGAAGTGTTTGAAGAAATGAAGAAAAATTCACTGAAGCCAAATATTGTTAGCTACAATGCATTGATTGATGCATATGGATCTTCAGGCTTGCTAGGTGAAGCTGTAGAAGTGCTACATGCTTTGGAAAAGGATGGTGTTCAAGCTGATGTTGTTTCAATAAGCACACTTTTAGCAGCTTGTGCCAGATCTGAGCAGCTTGTAAACATTGACTCGGTACTATCAGCAGCTAGGTCACGAGGCATTAAGTTAAATACAGTAGCATACAACTCGGCAATTGGTGGCTATATGAGTATCAAGGAATATGATAAAGCTGTATCTTTGTATAGGACAATGAGAGAAAATGATGTAAAACCTGATTCTGTTACATTCAATGTACTAATTAATGGATCTTGCAAGTTGGGAAAATATGCAGAATCCACTGAGTTTTTCAATGAGATGATGGACCTTAAAATTCCATTTTCCAAAGAGGTCTATTCATCTTTGATCCATTCATACAGCAAACAGGTAACCTGATCTAACTGAAAAGCCTTAAAAAAGAGAGTGGGAGTGAAAAACTGTCTTAGCTTATTATTAAGATATCATTTGCTTACATATTATGACATGCCTTGAATGATTTCTTTACAGGGTGAACTGACAAAGGCTGAATCTATTTTCAATATGATGAAGCAATCTGGTTTCTTCCCTGATGTTATAACATACACTTCCATCATTCATGCACATTCTAATGCAGGTATTTTATGCACTAATGGGCTTGAAGATACTACATTTTTTAATTTAATTTTTCCATCTAATTATAACATTAGAACCATTTTATTTTTAGGCAACTGGGAAAAGGCCTGGGCGTTGTTTGTGGGCATGGAAGAAAATGACATCCAGCCAGATCCTATTCTATGTTCTTCCATGATGCAAGCACTGAACATGGGATGCCAACCAGAGAAGGTTCTTCAGTTGGCAGAGATGATGAAAGAAAAACACATCTCGTTGAACTCAAGTGCCTCCTTTGCAATCATTTTTGCTTGCAGCATGTAAGCTTTCTGACATTGTTGAAGCCATAATTAGTTTCCTAGTATCTTTTCAACATCCATTATAATCGTGAAACGACGGGTCCCACTTAGTGGGATAAAGACTTGGTTTGCTGTTGTTGTTGTATAATCGTGAAATAACTTGTTTTATTCAGATTAAGTTGTTATTGGTTGAATCAGTACAATTCAAATGGATATATGTAGTCTACTGGCAAGTAGCTACCATAATCTAGTTTATCTTTTCTTAGGCTAAGAGACTGGAAAGCAGCAAGTATAGCAATTGAACATATGGAGGCCTCGTTCTCATCAATCTCAGTTGGCCTTCTAAATCAGCTTCTGCATTTCATTGGAAAGAGTGGAAAAATAGAGCTTATGATGAAGGTAACTTGCATACTTTTGTGTATGTTCTCAGATAAACTTGATTCATTGTATGATCACAAAACTTTTAGCTGCAGTTAGACTTCTGCATGCACTAGTTTCTAGACATCTAGCTGAATAGAAAGAGTTATACCATCTGAGTTCGCAGACTGTAATCATGCTCGGATCATATTATTACCTTTTCAATAGACCCATTTAATTCCATAATGGCTGTTTTGGCTTGAATTCTGGGCATGCAAGAAAAAACAACATTATTTCTCCTATTGGGCTTTCCATGTTCCCAATCCCTTATATCCTGACATGAGGCAAGAGCAGTGACATAGACTTGTTACAACATATTTTCCCATGCACCTGTAGTTATTTATGAAGGACTGTTGGATGTGGCTAAAGGAAGTGAATAGACGCTCTGGTTCTGTTTGCTTTGATCTACAATTTGAGTTAGCCTAGTGGAATACAAATCAATAACTATGACCTATAACCCTTAAGGCGGATTACTTTCGGAATCATCTCTACTTTTCTCCGTCTCAGAAATCCTATGGAGGTGGAGAAACCTTTTACAAATGTGTTCAAGTTACAACAGTACAAGTAAACATAAATTAAAATTAAAATATAATGCAAATGAAAAATTACATAATGAAATGTTTTTCTTGTTATTTCGTGATCGCAAATCTGTTGCTTCTTCATTACTTGGATGTGTAGTAGAACCTTGGTCAAGTCCTTACAACCCTTGTAGAAGCTCCCATGAAACACTACTTGAGCACCCTTGAAACATTATCTTGAAGCTCATTTTGTAAGGTTGTTGCTTGTTTAGATTTTGCCAATCAGTCAACTGCTCCCTTACCATCAGTCGACCGATATCAGGTTCAAGTTTAAAATTTTGAGCCATGTCGGAGTTTCGATTTATGATCAAAATGATATAGTTTCAATACCGTATTGTCTCATGTGGATACACTTTTAGTACTTTTTTAAATATAAAATATATTAATTTAAAAATATTTTTATTAATATTTGATTGTTATCGATATTATTAGTGAGTTATATTTGATGTTGAATGTTGAGTTTAAGTTTTAATATTATCTCTTAAAATATTTAATATTTATTGAGTAAAAATTGATTTAGGGTCAACCGAAATCCACCAAATAGATATGGCAGGATAAGTATGTTTAAACTAGATTTAGTTTAGATTTATTTTGATTAGTTTAAAATTAAATCAAATTTATTTAGAATAATTTAATTCCTTAGTAGTGGTATATTTTATAAAGTTCGAAATTAGATTATATTTAATTTTTTTATCCTTCTTAATAATCAGCTTCATTTTTTTTCTTTATGTTTACCTCGTGGATGAATGAAGAGGAAGAGAAAAAACATCCTTAAAGAGCTTAAGAGTTT
This sequence comes from Hedychium gardnerianum, assembly GCA_038050645.1. Classification (NCBI taxonomy): domain Eukaryota; kingdom Viridiplantae; phylum Streptophyta; class Magnoliopsida; order Zingiberales; family Zingiberaceae; genus Hedychium; species Hedychium gardnerianum. Next base: position 10,829,942 of record JBBUKS010000060.1, read on the forward strand.
TTTCCCCCTCTATTTACCTTGTGAAGAGATGAAGGAGAGAACAAAAACTATGTATTTTTTTTCTCTTTGTTTACCTTCATGGAGGGGAAAAAAATTATGAATAGAGGAGGAAAAAATTAACAATGAAGAAAAAAATTAATTGATGAAAGAGGGGGAAAAATAAAAAAAAATAACCAGGGAAAGGAATAGTATTTTTTTTCTAAAATTTAAAAATTATTTTTTTTTTCTAAAATTAAAAATTAGACAAAAAAGGAAATAGAAAAAAATTAAAAAATACAGGTCGTGACTGCCTCTTGGTGTGGTACTTGTGCCTTTTGTTAATGCCGACCGCACAACTTGATACTTAATACCATGATCAGGTTACCATTGCTTCATAGCTTTTTGTTAACAGTAGGATTCCACTACAATTTAATAGTTGACTGACTTAGTTAAGTGTCATTCATTTGTTGACAGGAACAAACAGAATGTAACATTCTATTCATTCTGTTTTCTACCTAAGTCAACTGCTCAGTCGACTACTACACAACATCAGTTGACTCTTTAAACCTTGAATATGTCCAAACTACAACTTCATTAGGCAATTGATACTACTTTATTGGTCAACTAGTACTTTAATTTCAGACAACCAAAGCCAAATCCATGTCATGCCAAGAGACTATACATCTCTGAAACTTCCTCATCTGCGAAGTACACATCAATCTTTCACTTGCCTTGAGACTCCTTATCTCTAGGACTTCGCCTATTGCCTAATATCCAACCGATCTTAACCTACCATTGACCTATTAGGACTTCACCTTGCCTAATCTGAAGTCAATCTTGATGCGCCAAGACTATCTAGAAATCTATTCTTCAGGATTTCCCCTTACTTAGAGATTCATTATCTTTGGACTTCACTTGCTTGGAGATCACTCTTCTTAGATTTGAATCTTTCCTTACATTCAGTCAACCTTAACTTGTTGGAACTTTTGTCACTTGCCTAACATCCATTCACCGTTGACCTGCTTAGGAGTCCTCGTCAACATTTTGAACTTTCATTACTTGCTAGACATCTGGTCCTCATCAACTTGCCTAGGTTTTCATTACTAGCTAGCCAGATATATGGTCCTTATCGACGACTTCCATCAATTGCTAAACATTCAGTCCCCGTCAACCTGCTTGGACTTCCACTTTGACCTGTTTAGACTTTTACTACCAACACCTATTGTACTTCTCCATCTACTAACTTGTTGAACTTTCCATTGCCAACACCTGTCGCACTTTCACCAATGCCAATATCTATCGAGCTTCCTAATTGCTAACACCGTTGGACTTTCCCAATTGCAAGTGTTTGACCAATCTCGAACCACTTGATCTTGTTCCATAGTCAAATATTTAGTCAACATTGATTTGACTCATTTAGTGGTCAACATTGACTAGGAATCGATTGTACCAACAATCTTCCAAACATATTTCAATAACAAACATATTGCATAAACATCAAAATATAGTTTATACTTTACTCAACCTTGACTAGGGGCCGCTTACACCAACAATTTACACAATACTTCTTATTGGTTTTGGCATATTAAATTAATAGTCATCATTTTTATGGTAGATATCATTTGTTTCTTTGCTTAAGATTATTGACAGTAATCCTGTATATCGGTCATCGAATTCATTTGTGATTTGCACTCTCCTCCTATGGTTGTTCAGGTTTATTACAAAATACTATCCTCACATTAGCCAACCCCACTTAGTGGGATAAAGGCTTGATTGTTGTTGTCGTACTATTTTCACTTTAAAATGTTCATGGATTCATTTTGTGATTTTCGCTTTCTTCTTTTCATTGTTCAGGTTTATTACAAGATACTATCCTCACATTCAAATGTTAGCTTGACAACACACTCAATTTTATTGAGAAATCTTTTGGCAGCTGGAAGATGGAGGATGTATGTTGAGGTATGTCTGATGTTGTGACCGCTCAAACATTTTGTCAGCTTCATCTATAATCTGCAATTGTTAATCATTGTCTGTTTGCTCAATGCTATGCTACCTACCTTCCATGATGCACTATATTTTCTTCAAGTTCTTCGAGATCCTCAACATTGGATCATGATGTGTGCCTGCCATCAGTCAAACAAGAACATGCAAATGCCATGTATTTTCATGGTGCTGGGATGCTGCCCCAACCATTGTTGTTGACATAGAAAATTCTAATGAAACTAAGAAGTGAGAGGGCTTGCAATATGATTCCACTTCTTCAAGTGTTTTTTCCCTTCTTTTTCTTGTTTACTTTCTTTTCCTTTTTTCTTTTCTTTTTTGTGGTCTGAATAAAAGTTGTGGACTGGATAAAATGTGGCAATTCAAGCAGCTATGGTTTGTAAATGATGATTCTGCATTGAAGAACAAAAGAAAATAATAATACTCCTCCACAAACTGCTTTATTCATGTATTTTCTCTTGATCAAGATAGTTTATGCTTTGCAAATCACCCAATTTTGCCTCAGCTAGAGCCTCAGAAAAAGGATCCTGAGATAATAAATTATTGTTTTATTTCTGTCTTTCCTATTTTCGTACTATTGGTACAAAAACAGTTTAGCTACTTCAAAAAGTAATCACCCAAACTTACCTTATTTAGGGGATCAGTAAACTGGATCCCGGGATATAAATGATTGCTGTATTTCTATCTTTTTTACTATTGGTACTAAGAGAGTTTAGCTACTTCAAAAAGTGAAGCCATCGTCCATATGTTTGATTGTCACATTTTATGGTCCTGGAATTATCTTAATTGATAGTCCATGACAATACTTTATTGAAGAATCCATTTTGCACTATCGGTTGTTCATACTTCGTCAAGTCTGATATGAAACAACTAATCTTCATCTGCCATCACCTTAATCATGTTATGTATGTTTATGTCTCTTTCTTTAATTTGTTTTCTTTGATGGTTCTAAATTTCTAATCTGATTTGAAATTTATTTCTCACATAGTCTCATGGTAAATCTAGGTTTATTCATTATCACATATATGAACTATTGGAAGTTATTCCTGTACAGGTTTTGCAGTGGATGGAGGATGCAGGAGTTCAACCAACACGTAACATGTATCAAAGTGTTCTTCCATATGCTTGGAAGGAAAATAGCAAAGAACACGTTGACCTCATTCAAAAGAAAATATGTACTACACTCATCACATGAAGATCATACTAGTTTGGGCTTAATTTTTTTCCTCATCAAGTGGTAGGTACAATGATAAGCGTGAAATATACTTAACAAAACAAGAAAATACGCACTACAATAATAACATCAACATCACTAACAATGGATTTTCCTTGGTCATATTTTTATGCCAGGATTCAGCAAAATTTCTACATTCTCAACTATACTTGCTGAATTCAATGGGATACCATACAAGAAAGTAGAGTGAAATTAATATAATTTCTTCAATAGTCATTCTTCCTTGTGACAATAGACAGGATAATTTTGATGCACCTTCATTTCGGGAGTTAAGTTGTTACCTGCATATCCTGATGTCCATCACATTTGATTTACAAAATCTATGATTTATTCATCTCTGTTATTCTTTCCTTTATTGCTAATTTAAGTGCTTATCTACTCGAGAGGAAAGTGAAAGTACAATGAACCAAGTCTTTAACTAAAGGTGTAAAAGGTCGTTTTTATCAATTTTGGTTGATGTTTACCCCTTCCAGCATATAATTAGGACAGTCTGCATAAATCAGCTTATGTAGTTAAATAATCTAGATTTCATCTAATTCTTTATTATCTAGTCAGAATTCTTCTGATGAACTGTCCTCAACAGTTAACCATGATTGTCCTGGAGTCGCTGCTATGGTTTAGTTTGTAGGTTAGTTCATGATTTCATATATCATGTGCTGATTCCATTCACAAACTTGTTAACTTACGGAGCCAAAGATCTATCAACTTACGAAGCCAGTTTTGTGTGATAGGATCTGTATACTTATTTTGATTGCAAGCTTGATGCTAGAACATACTATATCTACTAGTTTCAAGCTGTATTTTTAATGGCATCAAGAGATCTTACTGTGGCAGTATAAAATCATCATCATACAGGATGTTAGTGAATGGAAATATAACACTATTAATACTATAGAATTCAGAGCTATTAATCTACTGTGCTACTGGTTGGTTTGAGGCCTCTCAATTAGAATGCTTGTGTATTTGTTGAATTTGTTATGTTGATATCATTTAGCATATATCTAGTCCTTCTAGAAAATTGTGTTTATGTTTGTTTGTTTGGATCTTTTGTTAAATTTATTTTTCTATCTTTACATGAAAAAGTGAAGTAGGTTCAGAAATTAAATCTTTTAATTCTAGTTATTTTTTCTCACTTCTTATGATAAAAATTACTACTGAAAAATACTATATCTATTTTGACTGGTTGGCAGGTGATATAGGAGACAAGTTATCGAAGTCAATGGTTGATCTTCCATTTTGAGCCAGCATTTTGATTACTCGCCAAAATGAAACTATCTCTATGTCGCCGGCGTGTCAACTGTGGTGCCATTCGGCATGAAGAAAGTAAAAGGAGAACAAGAAGAGAGAGCAACTGCCGTGCACTAGTGGCACGAAAAGAGGATGAAGAAAAATCTACTCGGAAGTTCGTTGGAGCCATCACTGTCCAAAAGGCCACTTCTATGCCGGCCATCTCGGTGGCGGAAGGAGCAGAATGCTTTGGCTCCCCTGATGTGGGTGAGACCACACAAAATTTAAATCTCTGATCCAATCAATATGTAAGAGGCAAGGACAACTCAATTCCAGCAAGCTGCACACTAGATCGGTTGCTCGGTGAATAGGAAAAGTTTGTGGATGTTTTTTCTAATGCAAACAGTTCTCACGTAGTGGAAATAACATTTATTTGATTGTAATGATTTCCCCTTTTTTGTTTAAGTAAATACAACAAATTAAAATAATTTTTTTAAGAGTTGGTGTTTATATTTATTATATATTAAAGTTGGTGTAAAATTTGCCAAGCCTATTGGATAAAAGGGCATTCTTTATTATTATTATTATTATTATTTTTGTAAAAAAGTATTTTTTTTAAAAATAATAAAATAATATTTTATTATATTTTGAATTTTGATTTTTTTTAAAACATTGTTATAGCAGTAATAATTAACTAGTAAAATTATTTTAATTTGTTTAAATTTTAACATGAAGAATTATTATATTAAAATATTTTTTATCAATTTAAAAATAAAATTATTTAAATTTGATTAAAATTATAAAATTAAAAAACCTCCCAATTTATACAAATAGTTAGAAGGGTATTTTTTTCAAAAAATAAAAGGACGCTCCATCATCTCTAGAATATTTTTTATTTCTGAGTTATTATAGCAACTATTGATAATTATTATAAACCCTATGATTTATAATAGTTATATTGTAGTTACTACAATGTGTTTATATTTTCAAATTTCTAATCATTAAAGTGAAATAGATGATTTTTTAAGTTGTAGTAGCTATCAGTAGTTGCTACACAATTATAATTAAATACTAAAATTTTGAATCATAAATTATTTTAAATTCTAAAACTATTATATCAAAATATTCTTTACCAACTTAGTTAAAAAAATTTAAACTTTATAAAATCACATTAAATTAATCAAAAATACTTTAAAAGAGTTATATAAACTATTAAGTAGATGCCATAACACTATAATAATATTTATTAGATATTATACGGTATAACAACTACATAATAATTTTTACATTAGTTGTACCTTTTATACGTTATAACAACTACTAATAGATGCTACAATAATGCGGGGTAAAATATCTGATGCCTGCCTTTTGACTTTTTTTTAGAAAAAAGACACCTATTTGATATTTCTTTTAATTTGAGGGGCTCTTTTGATTTTTACCTAAATTATAATAGGTACAAGAGCATAGTTGTTATATTAATATTAGAGTAATTTTATCAAAGTAAAATGATTTTAATCAAGTTTAAATAATTTTTATTAAATTATTAAAGAATATTTTTGATATAATAATATTATTATTTTAATTAATTTTGAGTAATTTTATTATAATTATATCGTGATAGATATATTTGCTAAATTGTATTAAACCAATTTTAATTAAGTTAAAATATTTTTGATTGAATTTAAATAATTTTGATAAAATTAATAAGGACAAAAATCAAAAGGACGCTCATTATTTGTTAAAACGTCAGATGGACGTTCCTTTTCCAAAAAAACATCATATGGGCATCCTATTTAAAGTGAGTTGCCCTAAATACCCTTAATGTAGGTTTGGTCCAGGGTTTATGTATTTATGAACTAGGTTTAGTTTTTAGGGTTTGAATCACAATTGTTCGACTAATTCAAAAGGGCGCCATTTAGCTACCACATTCAATTTCTTTGCAGAGATCACAGGCTGACGAATTATCTCCCTTCCGCTTCAACTCTCGCAATTATTTCGATTTGCCTGTTCAAATACCAAAAACAAATTCAAAGGTATGCAATAGGCGTTTTGAATAGAAGGTGAAATCAATGTAATATTGTAGGGTTTCCTATAAGCTTTCATTTAAGGATTAGGGTTTAGTTCATTATCCATTGTTGCTTACTATTAGATGCTTATACTTTGTAGCAAGCAGGAATGCTGTCGTTGATGCTACCATTGAACCTGCTATGATCTTGTAACAAGAAGCAATGGTTATATAATGTTTTAGCTGTCCACATTCTCTGGCCGTAAACACATTAGTGGCTATGAACACATCTATTTCAAAGGTAGTTGTTATCTGCTAACTTCTACACGTTGTCTCGTAAAGGAAATGGATTCTATTTTGATACATTGTAGTTGTTATAAGTTCAATTCACCGGGTTATATCTAATGATGTTTTCTTAATTTTAATATTGTGAATACGAAATATAGTATTTATGCAGCAAGTCTGAATGACTTCAACTGATTCTGAATCTATGAGTGGTGAAAATGGTAATTATAGAAGTGAAGCCTCACGAGAATACATAAAACAAATGCAATGGAAAAGCAGTGTGGTACAGCTAAACAACATTGTTTGAGAATGTTGTATTTAAACATAAATTTATATGTTACAATGATCCAGAATGAGTTCTTCAGAATGTACTAGTTTTTGAATGTTGTATCTAAACAAACAATGTACTTGTATGCTACAATCATGAATTATTTTGTTTTGCAATTTGAAATGTTTTAACCATGTTGTCACTCTCAAAGAAGCAAAATCAAAATGAGATAATGATTGTAGAAGTTATTAACTACACATTGTAGCAGTTAGTTGCTTGTTTCTGCAAAGCTGGTCGTGATCAAAAGATGTTTATTAGAAATGTAGTGAGTGGCATGTAGCTCTTTTATTTGTTTTGCTCATTAAAATTGATTTAAACAATGCTATCACTCTCAAAAACGCAAAATCAAAATGAAATAATAATCTTGTTGTAGAAGCTAGTAACTAATTGTTACACGTTGTAGTAGCTAGCAATTTTTACATTACCGATAATAATTAGAAGATGTTCATTTGAAATATAGTGGGAGTCATGGAGTCCCCTTCGTTTGTTTTGCTCATTGAAATGTTGTTTTAACAATGCTATCACTCTTAAAGAAGCAAAATCAAAATGAGATAAATGATCTTATTGTATTGTAGAAGCTAGCTGTAGGCGCAGTTTGCACTAATAGTTTAATCCTAAGTTTTGATGTATGACAATAGGTTAAAGTTAGACTGTTGTTGTTTAACAAGTTGAGCTAAGTGTCCAAGATTAACTAACTTGACGGATCTAGAAGACCAAACACTAGGCTGAAGTTAAGATGTGCGATTCTGACAGGAAGTCTAGCTGGGTCAGAGAAGACCAGATAGTTGGTAGGAAGTCCAATTGGGTCAGAGAGGACCAGACGATTGACTGAAGTCCGGATGTGGGATTCCGGCAGGAAGACTTGGTGGGTCGGAGATCAGACGTCGAGGGAGTTACTTAACAAATGGTAAGTAAGGTAAACATTGGAGGAGAGAGATCCAGTGAGGACGAGTTCCAATTGAAATTTAGGCGTTGATCCAGCTTAGATCCAACCTGAAAGTCGAAGCTGAGATCAAATTAGACCTAGACTAGGTCTAAGTCATACTTATCATACATTGATTATATATGCTAACTCTTTTGTTGTAGGTATTTTGTATTAACGTATTTTGCAGGAGTTAAAGCAAACATCAGCTTCGGATGAATAGTACTCTAGCTATGGAGGTGCCTCGGTGTGATGGAGGCGCCTCAACACAGAGGCGCTAGAGGTGCCTCGGATGGCTGGGGGCTCCTTAGTGCTAGAGGGCACCTCAGCGCCTAAATAAGCACTATTGATCCGCATAGTTGATAGAGGTGCTTCGGACTGCATGGAGGTGCCCCGGAGAGGATAAGATGCGATTTTCTTGAATCCGATCAACTTTAATGGAGGCACCCCGGATTGATGGAGGTGCCCCTAATGGGCTATATTAGAGCATTTCGACCAGCAACAAAAGATAGCCTTTTGAGCGCTATTTCGACTTCATACTACTACCCCGAACTCTCCAATTATTGTGCTACGACTCTGCTCCATCGAATTGACGTCGGAACCACCTACTGCAGTAAAATCTTCACCAACACATGAACTCACGTCTCATCTTCCGTGTTGGTAACGATTTTTTTAAGTAATTCATTTCTGTAATTGCACGGGGAAGTGTAGGATTGTTATGGTTCCCTCATATTGTAATCGATTATTTTTTCAGAGGTTTCCCGGAAAAGGATTTTAGTGGATTACCCAACGATACGATCCGAAAGGTTATGGGCCTTGGAGTAGGAGTCGGCAAAGACTCCGAGCCAAGTAAAACCAATTATGTTTTTGCTTGTCTTTTTATTCCGTTTTCCGCTGCGCACTCGAATTTATGAAAAGTTTTAAAAACCAAAAAAGAAAGTTTTAAACACGTGATTCACCCTCCCTCTCACGTGCACTCGATCCTACAAGTGGTATCAAAGCGAGGAAGCTTGATTTTAGTGCAACCACTAAATCAAGAGTTTTTTCTTTTTCTTTCTTTTTTATTATTTATTCTTCTCGTAGTACTAATCACAAGAACGTGTCTTGGAAATTCTATTTTATGTTTTTGTTCATGCAAGAATTCAATGGCACAGAACGAGGGATACAACACTGTCCGTCCATCGGTGTTCAACGGAGATGACTTTCCGTACTGAAAAAAGAGGATGGAGGTCTACTTGAAAACTGACATCGAGCAATGATTCACAGTAAAACGAGGGTACACAACTCCAACGGACAACTTCGGCAAAATTCTTGAACCAGAAGAGTGGAACCCAGACATGAAGAAGAAGACACAGATAGACTCGAAAGCAATCAATACATTTCAGTGCGGACTGACGAAAGAAGAACTCAATCGAGTCGGGTCATTCGACAACGCCAAGGAGTTATGGGACAAGTTGTTCAAGCTACACGAAGACACAAACGACTCCAAGGTAACAAAATAAGACTTGCATTTAAATAGTTTTTTTAACATAAAAATGCAGGATGATGAGATGGCAAGTCAACTCCACGCGAGGATCAAGAACATCCTCAACAGTCTCCACCTAATCGGGCACCAACTTGAGAACTGCAATGTAATAAGGTACACTCTCAATTCTTTTCCTCGAAATACACTGTGGGCATCTATCGTAGATTTCTATAAAGTTTCGAGGAATCTTTCAAAATTAAAATTAGATGAATTATTTTGTGAATTAGAGCTACACGAACAGACT
>JBBUKS010000060.1:10839791-10856859 GCA_038050645.1 Hedychium gardnerianum
ACAGTCTAACTTTAACCTTTGGTCATACATCAAAACCTTAGGGTTTGACTTGTAGTGCAAATTGCACCAACAGAAACTTGTCCTCAATTCATTCCCTAAATCGATTCGAGAGTCACCCATGCATAACCACTACTGCGCCTTCCACGAATTGGATACTCACTCAACTCGGGACTGTCAATAGTATGTTCGAGAACTAAGGTGAGTGGTGGAGCAGCGGAAGGCCCCCATAACTGGCCTAAATAGGGAGGACCCTCTAAGCCTTATCAACATCCCCGTCGCCAGGATCGGGAGATAGACACAAATCGTCGCTCAAATCGACGATCTTCTTCACCGCAAGAAAAATTCCTAATATCCCACCGATCTCAACAGGAGACTCCTTGAGAGAGAGAAAATGATAAAGGAAAGGGCAAGATAGATGCTCGCAGGATGATCCACATGATCTCAGGAGTACTTATGGATGGAGATTCCACTCATTCTCGCAAAGCTCATGGACGGAGATTAGAAAGTTATGGGATCAGCATTGATCGACGAAGCCAACAAGGCCCCGCAATAAGATTCGGGCCTGATGATCTAGACGGAGTCGAGACTCCCCATGATGACGCCCTGGTGATTGAAGATTGGATTGCCAACTACATAGTGAAATGGGTGTTCGTTGACACCAGGAGTTCAATCAATATCATCTTTAAATATGCTTTCGACCAGCTACAATTGGAAGAGGAATAACTGCACCCGGTGAACACCTCCCTATAAGGTTTCACTGGACACGAGGTATAACTAATGGGTCAAATCTATCTCTCCCTATCCCTAGGGGACGAGCCCGCAAGGAGGATGAAACGAGTGTCCTTCCTCATCATAAACGCAATCTCCGCATACAATGTCATACTCGGGAGATCGGTGTTGAGTGCTTTCCAAGCGGTGGTCTCCACTTTCAACCAGAAGCTCAAATTTTCAGTGGGAAGTCAATTAGGGGAGGCTAAGGGAAATCAATTGGCAGCTCGAAGATGGTATGTCAATATGGTTAAAACTGACTCCCACAAGGCTCCTCGACAACAAGATGCCTCGATCCAGGCTGTTTATGAGGCACCGATGCCCCGACCAACTGAAGGAAAGGAAGATGTATAGATCCATCCTACCCAGCCGGAGGGGAGCACTCGGGTAGCTGCGAAACTTTCTCCGGAGCTAAAGCAGACGCTAATCGCATGTCTCGCACGCAATCATGATGTCTTTGCCTGGTCACCCAGGGAAGTCATCGGGGTCTCCTTGGAAGTGATGGTTCATCGTTTGAACACCCTCCCCGACACTCGACTCGTCTGACAAAAGAAGCAGAACTTCTCACCTGAGCAAGATCAGGTAATATAGGCGGAAGTCCGAAAACTGAAGGAAGCAGGACATATACGCGAGATGCATTTTTCGACTTGGCTTGCCAATGTAGTACTAGTACCCAAGCCAGGCAGAAAATGGAGGGTGTGCATCGACTTCCGGGACCTTAATAAAGCTTACCCAAAAGATTGCTATCCCCTCCCTCGGATTGATAAGCTGGTAGACTCCACCTCTGGTGCGAGTTTATATGCATGCTCGATGCCTATCAAGGGTTTCACCAGATTCCCTTGGTTCGGGATGATTAAGAAAAGATTAGCTTCATCACCTCTGTCGGAACTTTCTGCTACACTATTATTGCCTTTGGCTTGAAGAATGCATGAGCGACCTACCAACGACTGATGGATCAAGTATTTGAGCATCAGATTGGGAGGAACATTGAAGTTTATGTGGATGACATCTTGATCAAAACCACTCCGGCGGAAAGCCTGGTTGTAGATGTCGAAGAAACTTGCAGCACTTTAAGAAGATACAGGTTAAAGCTTATTCCAGATAAATGCCTCTTTGGAGTCAAAAAGGGGAAATTCTTCGGATACATTGTCACCGAGAGGGGAATTGAAGCTAATCCGGAAAAGATCCAAGCCCTCCAAAATATGTCGCCTCCACATAATATCCTAGAAACAAAACAACTAGTAGGCTGCATCACGGTCATATCCCGGTTTATCTCTCATTCAACCGATCGAAGCTTACCCTTCTTCAAGGTGTTGAGGAAGGCTTTCAAGTTTGAGTGGAACGAGGAGTGCGACAAAGCTTTTGGGGAGTTAAAGGAGTACATTTCCTGGCTCCTGATCCTCTCCAAATCGGTGGCGGATGAGATACTATGGATATACCTATCGGCCTCTGGGGGAGCTGCCACTATGGTTTTATTGTGACAAGAAGACAAGATACAACACCCTATCTACTTCTTTAGTCATTTACTAAAAGAGGCAGAAAGCAGGTATACTAGCTTAGAAAAGTTGACTTTTTTGCTTAACTTTGGCGGCTTGGAGGTTGCGGTTATATTTTCTCGCCCATCCCATCATCGTCCTCACCAAAAGCGATTTAGGCTGTGTACTGACCAACCTAGAGGCCTCTGATCGGTTGATTAAATTGACTACTGAATTGAGCGAGTATGACATCCAGTATCATCCCAAGACCGTCATCAAAGCTCAAGCTTTGGCTGATTTCCTCATTGAAATCCCCGTCCACGAAGAAGAAGGAACTTGGAAAATCTTCGTGGATGGATCCTCCAATCAACATGGGAGTGGTGTAGGGATCTTGTTAATCTCACCAAAAGAGGATGTGTTTCAGCTTTTCGTACGCCTCAATTTCCAGGTTTCCAATAACGAAGCAGAGTATGAGACCCTGCTAGCCGGTCTACAAGCAGCCAAGCAAGTTGTGGCATCCCGAGTCATCCTTCATTCAGACTCCCAATTGGTGGCTCAATAGTTGGACGACATCTTTGAGATCCGAAATGATCGACTAAGGAGATATGTAGAGATATTTGAGAAACTCAAGGCCAACTTTCAAGAAGTCATCATCCGAAAGATTCCTCGCACCGAGAATCAGAAGATAGATGAATTGGCTAAGATAGACAGTGTGCTGACCACTTGGACCCCGAATAATCTGATAACACAGAACTTGTTTATTTCTTAGATCAACCAAGCTCCTGCTCCTGATACAAAGATGGACTGGAGAACCCTCATTATCGATTATCTTGATCGGGGGATTTTATCGTCAAACCCCGAAGCTGCCTGACTACTCAAAAGGAAAGCCCCCCGTTTCACCATGATCGGGAATATTTTATATCACCGATCTTTTTCATGGCCCCTACTCAAGTGCTTGGCCCCGGATGACGCTAACTATGTCTTGTGAGAGATCCATGAAGGGATTTGTGGGAATCATGTTGGAGGGAGAACGCTGGCCTGAAAGATGTTATTGGATGGATATTTTTGGCCAACTTTACAAGCGGATACTGCTCGATTCGTGGCCGCTTGCATTCCATGCAAGAAGCATCAGAATCTCTCACACCGTCCGACAGAATTCTTGAAGACTTCCACTGTGTCTTCCCCGTTTGACTAATAGGGAATGGATATCGTAGGTCCCTTCCCGGTTGGACCCCAACAGAGAAAGTTTCTTTTGGTAGCTATCGACTATTTTTCCAAATGGGTAAGAGCAGTTCCACTAGCCCGAATAACAGAGGAGGCGGTCATGAAGTCCCCTTGACAAGACCACATTTGTCGATTCGGGATACCACATAAATTGGTGTCAAACAATGGCCGATAGTTTCAGGGCCGCCAGTTGAAGGAATGGTGTGAGGGACTTGGTATCCAACAAGCTTTCACATTGGTGACTTATCCCTAAAGCAATGAACAAGTGGAGGTGGTCAACCGGGAAATAGTCCGAGGACTCAAGATCAAATTGAGTCACATCCAGGGCAATTAGGTAAGCAAATTACCCAACATCCTCTGGGCTTATCAGATCACCCCGCGAGAAAGCACGGGAATGACTCCCTTCCACTTAGTCTATGGAGGAGAAGTCTTAGTTCCGGTGGAAATCAGAGAAGAATCAACTCGGAGAGGAGCGCAAGGGCAAGACAACGAGGGTCTCAGTCTTCTCGATCTTGATTTGATTATAGAAACTCAAGAAAAGGCTGCCACCCGGCTCGTGACATACCGACAAAGGATGCGGCAGAACTAACACAAGTGAGTTATCCCCCGTTCCTTTCAAGTCGGGGTTTGGAAAAAAAAAACCTATGGGGGATGTTGGCAAGCTAGAACCACAATGGGGAGGTCCCTTTCGGGTCAAGTGCAAGTTGGACTCTGGGTCCTACCACCTACAAGACTCTGAAACCAAAGATCTTGACCAATCATGGAGCGCCAACCATTTGAAGCCCTATTATTTGTAGTATCCTTGAGGAATACATTTTTTTCTTAAAAGCAATCCAGTACTTTTCCTTCTTACAATACAAAAATATCTCTTTTCCTAGAATCAAGGAACCCCCTCACCCCTTTTCAGGGCTTAACCTCCCCTGAATACGACATGGTCAGGGTCGAGCTTTCCCAGCTACGATTTCACATCATATCGCCTCGTCCTTCGAAGGGCCCAAACTCCCCTGGCTTAGACATAGTCAGGGTCGAGATCCCAACTGCGATATCAACTTCCCCTTTGCCCAAGGGTTGATCATATATCGTATCGTCACGCCCTTTTCAGGGCTCAAACTCTCCCGACCATAACATTATCAGGGTCGAGCTTTCCCGGCTACGATTGCACATCATATTGCCCCTTCCATTGAAAGGCCCAAACTCCCCCGGCTTGGACATAGACTGGGTCGAGATCCCGGCTGCGATATCAACCTACCCTTTGTCCAAGGGTCGAGCATATATTGTATCGCTATGTCCTTTTTAGGGCTCAACCTCCCTCGACTGCGGCATGGTCGAGGTCGAGCTTTGCCGGCTACGATTGCACATCGTATCGCCTCATCCTTTGAATGACCCAAACTCCCCCGGCTTGGACATAGCTGGGGTAGAGATCCCGGCTGCAATATCAACCTCCCCTTTTCCCAAGGGTCGAATGCATATCATATCACTATGCCCTTTTCAGGGCTCAAACTCCCCCGACTGCGGCATGGTCGGGGTCAAGCTTTCCCAGCTATGATTGCACATCGTATCACTCCATCCTTTGAAGGGCCCAAACTCCCTTGGCTTGGACATAGCTAGGGTAGAGATCCCGACTACGATATCAACCTCCCCTTTGCCCAACGGTCGAGCATATATCATATCGTCACATCATTTTTAGGGCTCAACCCCCCTACCTCAGCATTGTCGAGGATGAGCTTTTCTGGCCATAGACACACATCATATTGTCTTGTCCTTTTTAGGGCCCAATCTTCTCCAAACGAGACATGGGCAGAGCCAAAGCTCCCTTGTTTGAGGCTCTAATTAAATACCTCCAACCATAGTATAGTCCGGGTCAAAGTCTGTACGACAATGATCAAAATCCAAATTTCACAACACCAGGAAAAGCTACTGAAGATCTTCATTACATAATAATTGCAAGGGTTTCTTAAAGAAGGACATTGAAAACAACAACATTACATCAAAAATCAAGTGAAATCCGCTGTGTCTTCAGTAGGGAGGTGGCCAGTGATCTGATTGTGGCTGATAGAGGACAGGGGTGCGCCAGCAGAGAGGTGATTGTTATCTTGTAGTTGTCGGACGGTACCGTCAATCTCATGTCGTAGAATTCCTCCGACCGCAAGAATACTTTTTTCTTGATAATCCAGCGGGCATCCTCCCCAGCCTGATATTCATGAAGCTAAGCCTTAGCCATTTTCGTAGTCGCACGGGCGGCCTCCAATTCTTATAGCCGGGTGTTCGCCAAAACCCAGTCAACTTCTGAGTCCTTTCTTGCTAACTCCACTACTACCTGTAGGGTTGCCACCGTCTCTACCTTGGCTTCTACCTCAACCTAGAGGGATTCTATTTCCTCCAGACGGGCATCCACTAGCTCTTGAGATGACTCGAGTGAGACTCGGGTCGCCCTCAACTCCACATTGTGTTACTCAAGTACCTCCCGACCAGCCTCCAAGTCAACTCGGGCTGTAGCTGCCTGGGCTCATGCTTCCTCTAGCTTCTTCACTCGGATTTCTGCGAAGGTCTTTGCCATCTCCCTCCTCCTCTTCAATTGCTTTCGCAGTTTCCTTCTCTCCTCCTTCAAGGCCCGCACCTTGGCCTCCAAAGAATTGACCTGACACTTTTCAGTGCTCAGGTCGTGGACTGCCTGCATCTTCTCCACGCGCATGTCCACATTCATCCTCCTCACCCGGACTAGCTCCGCCTGGATAGAGGTTGGATCACCAACTAAATCCTTCAGTTGGGTAATATTCGTGAAGGCTTCATCTACCATTGTCCGCAGGCCAACCACCAAGTCAACGGATGGGGTTAACGCTAGTTGTGCCTCCAATTTTGCCACCCGGTGCTCTCTCCATAGTTCGCCGAAGCGCTAGCCAAATACCATTAGCTTGGACAGGTGTTCGGCCCCGGTTGCCATAAGCTCCTCCGCAAGACCCCTAAAGGGTAAGTCCCTAGCCTCCTCCTCTTCGGTTGTCCACCGGGTGGCCACGAGACCATGAAGGACAATTTCTAGCCGAGCATGCCCCGGGGCTCCTTTCAATGAGGCCTCCTCCACGGCAACAACAGGCTCCTTGCCTTCCCGACAGCCTGGGGAGATAGGGGGAGCAAGGTGACGTGATAGGCCTTCTCTTCTAGCATGTGAAGCCCTGGTCCGACCCTCCGACAGGGACGTTGTAGCATGAGGAGAAGTAGAATCTCCCTCTAATAAGTGGTTCTCTGACTCAAGCGGCGAGGATGGGAGATGAATGGGAAGAGGCACGAACCCGCTCAGTTCGGGCCCTGACCCGTGAAGTCCTCAACCCCGTAGGAAGAGTCAGGGTCCGGACTCTTGAAGGCGAAATTGGTATGGGGTCCAGTTGTGGAGACGACTGGGCTAGATGGCGCGGCGGCGAACGATGCCTCTTGCGGGTTATCCTTAGAGGGGTCCCCGACTCATCGGAGGCTACTCTTTCTGCAATAGGAAAAGGAATGATGGGTAGTTCGACGGCTGGTGACATTACCGAGGAAGGAACTGTCACCCCTGTCGGGATTGACGGTACGACGTGAGAGGTTATCTCCTGTCGACACGCGTCCTCTGCAGTTAGGTTGATCATCTCGACCCTACGCGCCTCCAATTCCTCCGCTGGTGGGAGTTTCGCCTTGTTCAGAGCCGCTTGCAACATAGTAGCAGCTGCACAAAAAAAAAGTTTTCAGTTATAAATCAAAAATATGATGAATATATAATCTTACTGAAGGAAGCATGCAGAGGAATCGGGATGGGACTCAGCCCAAATAAATGCAGCAAACCCTCCTCAAGCAGCAAAGTGCTATCAAAAACTCAAGTCCTTCATTTTTTTAGAAATTTGGAGAAAACCTCGCTCCAAATGATGATTCTTCAAAGAGAGTGACTTGGCAGCTGAGGTTGCCATCGAGTTGGCCAAGACACAGGACCGGGGGGTTTGACAAAAAAGAACTGGGGCTTCCACCCCTTTTGAGAGAAAGGAAGGTGTTTCAGAAGGTTAACCCCGGTTCTGGTAGAAAAGAAAAATACCCCATCATCCATTTTCTTGGGATAAAAGAAGTAATGAAAGATACGGGGAGAAGGAGGAATGCAATATAATCAGAACAGAATAAAAACTCCGATTAGAATTCGAAAGGAGTTCGATTTTAATTGGGACAAGGGAATGTGAAAATATTGAGATACTTTTGCAAAGAAAGGAGGAATGGAGAATCGCAACCCATTCGCTAACTCCTCCTGAAGAAAATGAGGTGTCCCGACAGAGGGCGGTCGGGATGGTCATTGCCATTAAGCAACCTCAGAAGATGGTCGGCCGGGATACTATAGGTTATCCTTAACCTATCTAAAGAGCCATTTGTGAAACTGGACTCCATCGACCGATATCAAGGGAAGGAAGACGAAGGACCAGTAGCCAATTTTATGGGAAACAGGGGGACTAAATAAATTGATTGTTGGAAAAAAAGATAGATGAACAATTTACAAAATAGAACGAAGAAGGACAGGAGCAATCAAAGACAAAACAAGAGCAGACGACGAACATGAAGACAAAAATCACATGAGGCAGATAAGGGCATCCTATTGAAGGATCTATATATATCGTACTCGCTCAATCCCGACCGTCAAAAGCCGGCTATCAAAAGGGCGGGATGAATATTCAGTCGTTGGATCAGGCGTGAAGATAAGGCCAAAATCTCTACAATCATCACAATCTTAGTGACCGCTCATTATTCTCGCAGATGGTCACATCACATTAATACGACACAACCTCGGTAGCATGCTAACGCACAAAGCCTGGAAACCAAGATAGATTGCACATGGTGGGCATTTAAAAAGGAGTGACCATGGTTAATGATACCAAATTCCGGATTTAATGCAAAATCTCAAGTCAAGTCTAAAAGAATACTACGTGGCCCCACATTGATCATACATTTGTCCAATCAGTCAGACTAGCGCTTCCTTCAACTAGACTTGGAGGGGAGGCAGGTTATATGGGAGGTAATTAGGGGGTGCCACGTGGTACGTAAGTCAACATAGAAGTAGAGGTGATAGTTAAAAGGGACCAACAGCCTCCCAACAACAAACAGCCCACGGCTCCTGGATATCCTGGCTACCAATAGCCTCCCGACTCCTGGATCTTTCGGCTACCAACAACCTCCTGGCTCCTGGATCTCTCGGTTATCAATAGCCTCCCGGCTCTTGGATCTCCCTGCTACCAACAGCCTCCCTGCTGTTGGGATCCTCGACTACAAATAGCTCCCGACTCCTAAATCTCTTAGCTACCAATAGATTCCCGGCTCTTAGGATCTCCGGCTATAAACAACCCCCGGCTCCTGGATCTCCAAGCTACCAACAACCTCTTGGCTCTCCCAGCTACCAACAGCCTCCTGGCTCTCCTAGCTACCAACAACCTCCTTGTTCTTGGGATCCCCGGCTATAAACAACCCCCGGCTCTTGGGATCCCTAGCTGTAAATGGTTCCCGATTATCTGACCATGATCATAATATCCCCCACATCTTTTGGAAATCGATAGTCGTTGCTCCAAAAAGGACATAGAAAATGACGGCGTTACTCCACAGAGAATGTAAGAATGTAGCCATTTACCCCTAGTAAATAGGAGTAAATGAAGTAACGTGGGCGGAGATAGTGAGACACATGTAGAACGTGGAGAACGTGGAGGGTAATCCCTAAACTCTATAAAAGGTTGTCTGTCCCCGTAGGCACAGGTACGCGCACATACACTTCAAAAAATCCTAGCTACTATTTATGCTTTTGCATTCCACCTCAACTGACTTAAGCGTTGGAGTGACTACGCCAGGAAACTCCCTGACCATCATTCTAACTGTTTTCTCCTAATTTTTATCAGGTGGAGGTATAAGCACTTCTCCAAAAAACTCTTATGGTTGCTTGAAGATAGACGACGATAGTCAACCTCAATGCCAACACACTGGTAAGTTACACTCGACGTTCCTAGGCGGGAGCATAGATGTGCCAAGACTTGGATTTATATTTTAGTAAGTCATATTAAAATCAAATAAAATTATATTTTTTTAGTTGACATTAGATATCTCATTTACGTTGATTAATCTTGGGGTGATTGGCCCTGTCCGGTCCGGTCTGACGAAAGTTTCCTAATGGCCACCTGGATAAATCGAAAAGTACTCATAATAAACGACCTATTAGCCCTACGTTCTTAGATCAATCGCCCATTAAGAGAAATTCATCTATTAATTTGTCGAAGCTATAACTCAATTTTTAAATATTTTAGAAATTGAAAAGATATTATACTGCTGCACCATTGCCCCAGAAGTAACATATTGGGTAATCCTTGAGTTACATTTTATTTTTCAAAGAACATAATTTGTTTGTCTAACCGAAGAAAACTTACTTAAAGGACGATCCTCTAAATCAGGTGCTCAAAATGCTACTCAATACTGTTAGTGTAGCCATATTCACAAAGTTTTTGATTGATTTATGTATATTCTTAAATTAGCATAACCGACAGATTTCAGAGATATTTCACTTGGGAGAGTGTCAAATTGAAGATTTGCAGGTCGCATTTTCGATCCACACCTATCGTTTTTTTTTAATTTGCCCCAAAACTTTTAAAAATTCTCATTTCAATGTCCTACTTTGCCTCTAAAAACCATTACACAAAACCATAATAATAAATTGTGTTTCATTTTTAAGTTTTACTAACTATTTTTCACATAGATTAATTTAGTGTGCCATGAGTTTCTATTATAAACATTCTCATATGCCCTAGATAATAAATTTGAATAAAACTTAACTGTCTCGATGAAGACATTGAAGCAATAAGGTTAGTGTAACTTAAAATATATAATAATAAACTCTTCATTATTTTCCCTTAAACTCAAAATCGTCTTCGAGAATAAATGTACTGAGATTATCCGAGAAAATTCACATGATATATGGGATCAGGCACCAACAAACGTGGTATGCAGCTCCCGACTTCTACACCCCCCGATTCTAGTAACCCTTAGCTTATGTAGCCCCCGGCTCCAGCAGTCTCCGGCCCCTGTAGACCCGGCTCCATAGCTCCCAATTTCAGCAACCCCCGGCTTCTACAACCCTTGGCTTCTACAGCCCCCGGCTCGAGCAGCCCCCAGCTCCAACAGCCCCCGGCTCTGGTAGCTCCCGAATCCTGTAACCCCGGCTCCACATCCCCCGATTCCAGCAGCCCCCGACTCCTGCGCTCCCGACTCCAGCAGCCCCCGACTTTTATAGCCCCCCAACTCCAGCATCCCCTGGCTCCAACAACCCCCAGCTCCTATAGCCCCAGCTCCACAACCCCCGGTTCTAGCAGCACCCGACTATAGGCACCCCCAGGTTCTTCGGTCACGAAAGATTTCCAAATATAAAAAAGTGATCGTCATAAAGACTCCCACATCTTCCAACAATGGACAAATGTTGCCCTCAAGAGAATGTTCCAAACGTAAGCGTTATCCTTCAGTTAACCTGAGAAAAATCACTATTAAATAGAGAATTAAAGGTCTAATTAAATACTAGTAACGTTGCGGGGAATATGGGCAAGGAACACGAAAGATCTCCATGATCTCAATAGTATAAAAGGGGGTCACATCTATAAATCACAGGTACGCGCACACAGACCCTCGCATATACAAGTTCTAGCTTTGCTTCATATTTTTCCACCTCAACTGACTTAAGCGTCGAAGAGCTAATGCCAGGAATCCTACTGGTTGTTCCTCTAACCCTCCTTTTGCAGATCTTCCTTTCTCTCAGGCATAGCTGCTGAATCCCGTCTCCCCTGCTCCATCCTTGAAGAGCTCTTCTATCGCCTAGAGATACTTAATCCACCCAATCTCTACTCCAGGGAACTGGTGAGTCACTCGTCAACATTCTTGGGCAGGATCAAATTGGCACCGTCTGTGAAAAATCTGAGTTAAGACCCGAACTAGGACATCAAGATGAGTGACACCGACAACAATCCAAATACAATCACCATGGCGATGGAAGACTTCAACAAGTTGGTAGCTGCTACTGTTCAAGCCGTATTACAATGGAAAACCCTCCCACCTTGGCCACCCACAGAAGGGGCCCCCTCTGGAACGGGAGAGGTGTCATTAAATCTAGGAAATCGGGCGACATATACTGGAAAAACTTTTCCAGGTATAATTCCTCCTCCTTCGAGTGTCCCCATAGGTCTGGCGTTATCCTCAAAATCTTCTGAGAGAATACTCCACCCCGGATTCCAAAAGAAGGATAAGGTTACTACCTCCAAGGGAACCAAGGCCCATTCAGAGTCACTGTTCTCTCAGAAAATCCTGGCAGACATCTTACCCCGACATTTTTGGGCCTTTGCTATTGAAGAATATCATGGCACCACTGATCCAGAAGACCACGTAGACAAATTCGAAAACACCTCCATGTTGAATCAATACTCGGATGGCCTTAAATGCCGGGTCTTCTTGACAACCCTCTCTTGCCCTGTGCAAAGATGGTTCAGTCGGCTCCCAGCATCGTCCATCCATACCTTCAACAAATTTAGGACCCTATTCCTTCAACACTTTGACCCTATTCAGAAAACACCGCATGACTTGTATGCCCTCCAACAAAAGTCAAATGAGTCGCTGAAGGAATATTTGCAGCGGTTCAGCCGGGTGGCCATGGACACCCCTTCCATCACTCCAGAGATGCAAGTCAATGCCTTTACACAAGACTTGATAGATGAAGAATTTTTTCGATACTTGGTGAGAAAGCCTCCGGCGAATTTCGATGGGTTGCAAGCTTGGACGCTCAAATATATTCGAGTGGAGAAAGCCTAGTTCACCAAAAAGAAAGAAGCCCCAATACAAACTCCTACTCCTGGCCCCTTAGATCGGAGAGCACCTCCCCTCCCCTTACGGAGATTTCCTAAGTCCAGGGAGGATCAGATTGTTCAAGCGAACGAGATATCACATGATTTAATCCCCAAGGCGAGAGTACAAGCACAAAGCCAGTATTGTGCCTTCCATGAAATTGATACCCACTATACTCGGGATTGTCAGCAGTATGCCCGAGAGTTGCGGAGGGCAACAGACCAGAGGAAAAATGCCCGGGAACAACGCGATATGCGGTATTTGCAACCTCGTCTTATAGAATTGGGGGCCCCAAATTGGCACCCGACCAGAATGTCTTCCCCTCCTCAAAAGAAATCTCCTTCTATGCCCCGGATGCAAACAGAGGGGTCTCGGGAGAAGGATAAAGGTAAAGGAAAAGAAAAGATGGATGCTTGGGGAACAATCCATATGATCACCGGAGGACCAATAGATGGGGACTCCACCAGGGCTCAAAAGGCACATGGGAGGTGACTGGAGAGCTATGGGGTAACCATCGGGAAAGGAAACCAGTCCGGACCCACCCTTATCTTTGGGCCTAGCGATCTAGAAGGAGTGGAGACTCTGCATGATGATGCGCTTGTGATCGAAGCCTGGAACGCCAATTATACCGTTAAAAGAATATTTATTGACACGAGTAGCTCTGTTAACATAATTTTTAAGAACGCCTATGATCAGTTACAATTAGAGGAGGAAGAGCTGTTGTCGGTGAACACCTCGGGTTCACAAGACATGAGGTACAGCCGATGGGCCAAATACATCTCTCCTTATACTTAGGAGAAGAGCCTTTAAGGAAGACCAAGAGGGTACCCTTCCTCATCGTGAACGTCGCATCAACATATAACGTCATACTTGGGCGGCCAATATTGAGCGTTTTTCAGGCGGTCGTATCCACCTACCATCAGAAGCTTAGGTTCCTAGTGGGCAACCAAGTAGGTGAGGCTATGGGGGATCAGTTGACAGCACGAAGGTGCTATGTCAATGTGGTCAAAATAGAATCTCACAAAGCCCCCCCCCCCGATTGCAAAGCTCTATGGTACAGGTCATTCAAGAGTCACCCATAGCCCGTCCCGTCGAGGGAAAGGAAGAAATACAAATCCATCATATCAGACAGGATGAGACCACACAGGTAGCAGCCAAGATGTGCCCAAAGCTAAAAAAAATCACTGATTGCGTGTCTATCTCATAATCATGATGTTTTTGCTTAGTCATCTGATGAAGTCACTGGGGTCGCCTCGGACATGAAGGCTCATCATCTCAACATTCTCCTCGACTCCCGACCAGTCAGGCAAAAGAAGCAGAATTTCTCACCCGAATAAGACCTGGTTATACAGGTTGAAGTTAAAAGATTCAAGAAGACAGGGCACATACGTGAGGTACAATTCCCGACCTGGCTTTCCAATGTGGTATTGGTACCCAAACTAGGTGGCAAATAGAGAATATGCATCGACTTCCAGGATCTCAACAAAACATGCCCGAATTCATCTGCATCGACTTCCAGGTGGCCAATGTTTTATCCACTACCTTGCATCGATAAATTGGTGGACTCTACTTCCGGGTATGAATTCATCTGCATGCTTGATGCTTACCAAGGATATCACCAGATTCCTCTGGCCCGAGAAGACCAGGAGAAGGTGAGTTTCATCACCACCGCAGGGACGTTTTGTTATATCGTTATGCCCTTTAGTTGAAGAATGCAGGGGTGACTTACCAAAGATTGATGGACCGGGTCTTTGAGCGTCAAATCGGGAGGAATATCGAATTTTAAGTTTACGTTTACGTTAAGGATTTGGTGACTGACATTGAAGAAACTTTCGGCACTTTAAGGAGATATGGGTTAAAACTCAATCCCAGAAAGTACCTCTTCGGGGTTAGAAGTGGAAAGTTTCTCGGTTACATCATCACTGGAAGAGTAATTGAGGCTAATCCCGAGAAAATCCAAGCCCTCCAAAATATGGCACCTCCTCGTAACCTCAAAGAAGTACAAAGACTAGTGGGTCGCATCACGACCCTCTCCCGATTCATCTCCTGGTCAGCAGATCGAAGTTTGTCATTCTTTAAAATACTAAGGAAGTCCTCCAAATTCGAGTGGAATGAGGAATGTGACAAAGCTTTTAAGGAGCTGAAGGAGTACCTCGCTCGATTTCTGATTCTATCCAAACCCGTGGCAAGTGAAAGACTGTGGGTATATTTGTCGGTCTCTGGAGGAGCTATAGTCGTGGTATTACTGCGGGAAGAAGACAATGTGAAGCACCCCGTATACTTTTTCAGCCACTTGTTAAAAGATGCAAAGAGTAGGTATACCGGCATGGAAAAACTAGCTTTCTGCTTAGTTCTAGTAGCCCGGAGATTATGGCCTTATGTTTTAGCCCATCCGATTATTGTTCTTACCAACAGCGAGCTAGGTCGTGTGCTGACAAATCCAGAAGCATCCGGTCGGCTAATCAAGTGGACCACTGAGTTAAGCGAGTATGATATACATTATCAACCTCAGACCGCCATTAAAGCTCAAGCACTGGTTGATTTTCTTGCTGAGATTCCCAATCGAGAAGAAGAAAGAGCCTGAAAGATCTTTATAGATGGGTCATCCACCCAGCAGGGCAGTGGTATAGGGATTTTGTTGATTTCTTTGAAGGAGGATGTGTTTCAACTCTTTGTATGACTCAATTTTTGAGCCTCTAACAACGAGGCAGAATATGAAACTTTGCTAACTGGTCTTCAAGCAGCAAAACAAGTCGGGGCTTCCTGAGTCATCATCCATTCAGATTCCCAATTAGCAGCTAAGCAGTTGGATGGGGGATTCGAGATCCGGAATGATAGATTACGTCAGTATGCTGAAATTTTTGAAAAACTCAAAGCAGATTTCTAGGAGATCATTATCAGGAAAATCCCCTAGGGCGAAAATGAGAAAGTTGACGAGTTGACAAAACTAGCCAGTGCATTGACTACCTGGAACCCAAATCATTTGATGACACACAATTTGTTAATCGCTCAAATTAATCAGGCCTCCACCCTAGACAAACCTAATGACTAGAGAACTCCTATAATCGAGTATCTCAATTGAGGGATTTTGCTGCGTAATCCTAAAGCTGCACGGTTACTCAAAAGAAGGGCTTCTTGATTTACCTTAGTCGAGGTTGCCTTGTATTGGCGATCATTTTCCCGTCCACTTCTTAAGTTCTTGGGCACAGATGACGCCCATTATGTGTTGCGGGAAATTCATGAAGGCATCTGCAGGAATCATGTCAGAGGACGGACGTTAGCTCGCAAGGTGTTATTGGCCGATTATTTTTGGCCAACATTACAAGCTGATGCCATTAAGTTTGTAGTCGCCTGTAATTCATGTCAGAAGCATCAGAATCTATCTCAGCGCCCGATTGAATTTCTGAAAACTTCTGCCATCTCCTCTCCATTTGACCAGTGGGGTATGTATATTATGGGTTCTTTCCCCATCTGGCTTCAACAAAAGAAATTTCTCTTAGTGGTCGTGGATTATTTTTCTAAGTGGGTGGAGGCGGTCCCGCTGGCGTGCATTATAGAAAAAGCAGTCATAAAATTTCTTTGGCAAGATATTGTCTGCCAATTTGGAATACCCTACAAACTGGTCTCAGATAATGACAGACAATTTCCAAGGTCACCGATTAAAGGAATGGTGTCAGGAGTTGGTCATTCAACAAGCGTTCACCTTAGTTGCTTATCCACAAAGCAATGGGTAGGTAGAGGTGATAAATCAAGAAATAGTAAGGGGATTAAAGATTAAGCTCGATTACGTTCAAGGTAGCTGGTGAGTGAGCTCCCCAATATTTTATAGGCGTACTGGACCATGCCAAGAGAAAGTACGGGGATGACTTCTTTCCATTTTCTCTATGGTGGGGAAGTAGTCATCCCGGTGGAGGTAGGAGAAGAGTCACTCTGGAGGCAAGTTCAAGGAGAGAGAATGACAGACTTCAACTCTTTAACCTTGACTTGATCACCGAAACTCGATAGAAGGCAGCTAGCTGCCCGGCTCACAGCCTACAAGTAAAGAATGCGACAAAGTTATAATAAATGAGTTATCCCCAGAACTTTTCAGGTAGGGGATTTAGTATGGAAAAAGATCAAACCGGTAGGGAACGTGGGCAAGTTGGAACCCCAATGGAGTGGACCCTTTCAAGTCACCCGAAAGCTGGAGTTTGGATCTTATCATCTTCAAGATCCTGAAGGAAAGAACCTCGACCGGCCTTAGATCGCCAACCATCTTAAGCTCTACTATTCTTAAGTATCCTTCCAAAAAATTCTGTCATCTCTTAGCGTACATGCACTATTTCTTATGTTTACTAGTACAAAAGAGATATCTTTTTCAGAATGAAAGTCACAACCGTCTTAGTCCAGCTGCAGTATCAACCTCTCTGTTTTGCCAAGGGTAGAGCATATATCGTATCGATGAGCCCTCTTCAAGGCTCAACCTCCCTCGGGTGTAGCATTATCGGGGTCAAGCATTCTCGGCTACAATACCCCGTATCGTATCACCCCGATTTCTCCCCCGACTTGGACGTAGTCAGGATCGAGCTCAACTGCGGTATCAACCTCTCACTTTTACCAAGGATAGAGCATATATCGTATCGTTGCGCTCTCTTCAGGGCTCAACCTCCCATGGGTGCGGCATTACCGGGGTCGAGCATTCTCGACTATGATACCCTATATCGTATCACCCCGATTTCTCCCCCGACTTTGACATAGTCGGG
>JBBUKS010000060.1:10856959-10900781 GCA_038050645.1 Hedychium gardnerianum
AAGCCGTTTCTACCATAATTTTGATCAGAGTGCAGACTGAATCATCCTGTTTGACTTGGAAGGAGGATTGCATGATGCTACGATCCAGAATGTGTCATTTGCCAACATTTATTCAACACTTGGTTTCCCACGTGCTAGTTACAATTTGAATATCTGCATCACAATTTCCATCTGTCAACACAGTTTATTGTGTTCGTCATGAAATATATATACTCTTAAAGCCTAGATATCATTTGCAAAATCATGGGCATATCTCATTGCGTTTACCTTATTCAGCCTTCTTGGTTCCTTTATGGGCGTGGGAAGCGAAAGAAATCCATAATATACTGTGTTTGTTAACCTTGATGCGGGTCGAATCAATCTGCAAGAGAATATCATAATTAAACGTATATTTTGATATTATCAAAAATTTTAAATTAAGTTTTATTATTATCTAATAAATTAATCTAGTATGCGGATCTAACTCTAAAAATCCTGGTAGGTCTGAAGGATCCGATACTAGATAAGGAAGTCTCGACAGATCATGGAATCAGGAAGGAAGTCCAGATGAATCAAGAGAACCTGACATTTGGCAGAAGGATTCAATAGGTCTGAAGGACCTGATATCGAATTAAGCGTAATTCTTGGAAGGTCGATCCAATGTTGAATAAAGTTCAAACAGGTCTGGAGGACTCGATGTTTCGCAGGTGAGTTGAGGTAAACACTTGGAGTTAGTGCAGTGAGGTCGTGTCCCAGTGGAATAAATCTTAGGCATTGATCCAACTGAAGAAACTAACGGAGGTTTCTAAGTTGAGATTAAGACAGATCGAACTGTCTTATTTATGCATACTCATAATTGATCTAACCTTTATTTTGCAGGACTATTACTATTATTATATTTTCTATGCTAATTTTATTTTGCAGATAGAATAAAGTTCGGAATTTATTCAGGTTTGGTTGATCGAACGGGAGGTTCAGTCGACCGATCAGACCAGATCAGCACAGGATCGAACAACGACTGTATACTTGGAAAGACTGGCATCGGTCGACTGATTCAAGGGATCAGTCGATCGAACAAAGAAAGAAATAAATAGCTGTCAGATCGAATCAATACAGAAAAGGCAAATACTGGGATCAGTCGACCGAACAAAGAAGGAAAGAAATAGATGTCAAATTATATCAACGCAGAAAAGTTAAACAGAGGGATCAGTCGACTGATAAGCTTTATCAGTCGATCGAAAGGATCAGTCGACTGAACGCAGCCTATAAAAGAAGCACTCGGGGTCCGAGCCGAAAATAACTTTCCTCTGTACTTCATTCTGTTTCGGCTATTGCTGTTCGTGCAAGCTACTGCAACTACATCGAGAAGCAACCTGACAACATATGTCGAAGTTTATTTGTCGGTATTTTTATTCTTGCATAGTATTATAATTTGCATTCTTATACTACCTTGCTTCCTCGGAAAAACTATTTTAGTGGATTAACCCATTGATACGATCCAAAGGGTCGTGGGTTCTTAGAGTAGGAGTCGGCTGTGCTCCGAATCAAGTAAAAATGAGTGTTTATTTATTTTTATTTTTCGTTGCTATTTTGAAAAGAAAAAATTTCCGAACAAGATTTACTTCCTCTTTTTTTCGTCTCTAACGATCCGACAATTTATTATCCAAAATATCTTATCCTTCTCAACCTAGGGGATAATGCTACGTAAGGATTAAATTTTTTTACTTGAAATTAACGATGCGAATGGAATTCATGTCAATAAAAATAATATTAAAATTTAATATATTATATTACTTGTAAATTTTGTATTATAATTTTAAAATAATATTTATTTTATCTTATAATTAAAAAATTATTATTAATCAAAATATAATCTACAATTTGAAATTATCAATCTTATTTTTAAAAATAATATTCATTACATTTCAACATTACTTTGAAAATCAAAAAATATTTATAACTATTTGAAAATAATTTACAAGCACTATAAAATTATTGTCAACTAAAATATGAATAAAATATTATAATCACACACATTTTGAAAATAGTGTGATAAAATTAGTGTCAACTAAAATATTAAACTACATAAATGTAGCCAATAAAATTTATTTAAAATAATTTATAAACATTATAAAATTGTGACTATTCTCTTCCTTGATTGTTCATCAAATGACGGACAATTAGCGATCACTCGAAATTCTCATACTTATCATTTAGTTCAAGTTCTCTTTATTCTTCCTCTAAAATAATTTCAATATTTCTTCTAGTAACAATGGAAGTTTCTTGATCATTTGTGAGCAAATAATTCTAGCAACTTTTCATAATGAAGTGTAGGAATATATTTTCACATTTTAATTAATGGATTAACCTAGACAAATTTAAAATGACTAAATATAAATCAATATCTATTATTAATACTTATATCAATAAGTTGTTTTCAAATCCCCTCTTCAACTTTAAATCTTCTACTCTCAGCATGTTATTAAATTTCATTTGCATTCTTAAATAAATCATAACATAAATTAAAGTGATTTTTCAGCATTTTAATTTTGTTCTTCAAATTATCCTTCATCAATGAGATTTCAATTTTCTCATTGTAAATGAACCATATCTTTGTACGCAGTAGATACGAAAGTGTCACATATTCGGTTATCATTAATTTGTTGTTCTAACATAATATCTATACAAATCATATTCATTTCTTCAGTACACTTAATTACATCATTCTTGACTTGTATCCATTCTTAATCTACACTTACATCAAATGCACACATAAAAAAAAATCAAATTTTATTCACAATTATAAACATTCAAACTATAATAATGTTAGACTAACAAGCAAATTCTTTGTATATATATAAAAAAAAATATAATAGTTGAACATCTAGCATTAGGATTTATTTGAATAAGAAAAAACTAGCAAAATCAAAATCAAGCAGTCAGAGCCAAAACCCCATCTAGATGCAGAGGAGCAACAATCAACAAAAATCACCACAGAATAGTGTAATACAGAGAGTAATAGAGCAAACTTTCTTGTAGTTGAGCAAAGAAAACAAACTGGAGTGCAAAGGACTATCATGTCCAATAAAATGGAAATAATGCGACAGAAACTAACAAGTAATTACTATAGACGAAATACCATAGATCTGGTTCTGACTACCAAATACGGAATATTTACCAGAAAACAGCAAGAGAGACACCTCAAAAATTATTAAACAAATAACCAAAAGTTCAACTCTAATATGAATAATAGCATTTTCATATCGGAAACAAACTAACATTTTAACAAGCATCAAAACAATGAGAAGGATATACCACATGCAAAGAAATTTAAACTTTAAAAATGCTTTTGAACTAAAATACACTCAAAGCTGAAAAAATAAATAATTTAAATTCAAGAACATAGGAAGGTACTTTTGTAGATGTTCTGGAGTCGAGTCAGTTGTTGTTGCTTTTCAAACAGAGGAACTCCGTCAATCAACCAACGCCGGAAGATGTTGAGCACGGCTGCAATGTCTTCCAAATAGAGAAAGGAAATTAGGGAAGAAGATGAAACGAAAAGTCACATGTCCTAAAAATTATTTATATATACGGTGTAATTTTGTGAATGAAGAAAAGATACATGCGTCATTTTTTTTTCATCTATTGTTTTCCGTCCCCGATTTGACGGTGATCAATTTTGTTTCAAAATCATCGGATGAAAATTTTCTCCTCTTTCAAAATTTTCTAACAGTGAAAAAAAATTCACTAATTTTTTTTTCTAAGTTTTCCTTGTTGTTCTCCTAACTAAACAGAGCATTAATGATTTCTCTTCCCCATGTTTTAATTTTACGAAGGTTTATGTTTTTATTTTGAAAAAAGATTTGATTTGAAATTTTAATTAAATTACTTTGAAAAAATTTGCTGCCCTAAAGAGAACCTTTTTTTCCTGCTTCAACAGGAATAATACTTTGATAATTTAAAAAATGTATTACAACATTTATTAGTGTTTTTAACTTGTTAATGTTAAAATATTTTTATTTTTGTAGTGGAGATGTCTTCTCCATTAATGACTGGTTTAGATAATAACAAAATAAGGATTTAAGTTGTAGATAAAGGCAATTTGAATATTAAAAATGATATAAACGTTGTAATTATTTTTTAACGCGTGTCGCCCATTAAAGACCTTCACGCGGTGGACTGTGTATGGACCTTCACATCGATACAGCAGTTTTGTTGAAGTGATTTTAGTTATTTAAAGTTTAAATTGTTGGTGTGGTTTTTAGTTATTTAGAGTTGAAGTTGTTCATGCGATTTTAAGTGTTTATAATAATTATGAATAGTAATTAAGAATAATAAAAAGTGAATAGTAATTATGATTGGTAAAAAAAATAAATATTTTTAATTTGCATTGTGATTTTTAGTTGGTTTTAAAGTATTTTGACGCTGGTATGGTAGAAAACTAGATAAGTATAGAGGATATCTTAGTACTTAGTTATTATTCTCTAGTGAGTCTCACCTGTAAAGGATTTTACAGTCGGATCATTACCCTGGCTATGTTTAGGATGTTCAGGCTGAAAGTCTTCCTTACTTAGTTTGTACAGGACTTACTTGGCCTATGTATCTACTTATCCCTTATACAGTTACTGTTCACAACAGAATTACTTAGAAAAGGACTGAGGAGAATTTTTCATAAGTAATAAGACAGAGCCTTCTGCGACCTAGTTGAGGATTAGTTCATCATAGACAAAATTTTATTGATATGTACAGAAAGCTTGAAACATTACAAACCGTACTTACAAGGAAGGAAATATAATATTTTACAGTAAAGGAAATTATAGGTTCGCAAACATACTCACAGTTAGGAACTGAAAATTATACACACTTGAACATTGGAACACTTCATTGGAACACTTGGGCGCTTGCTTCTGCTCTCTATGTTCTTGCCCGTAGGATTGGGGAGGCTTTTATAGAGAACTGAGGGAATTGCTTCTGGGAGAAGAAAAGCAGAGTTGGAAGAAAAGATGATAAGACAGGGGATGGTGGAGCTATAACTGTCAGTGGATGGAGTATAAAGTAGGGGGACAGAGGATGGTGGAGCTACAACTGTCAATGGGTGGAGCATAAAATAGGGGAATAGAGGATGGTGGAGCATAAAACTATCAGTGAGTGGAGAATAAAGTAGGGGGACAGAGGATGGTGGAGCTACAACTGTCAGTGGGTGGAGCATAAAGTAGGGGAACAGAGCATGGTGGAGCATAAAGCTATTAGTAAGTGGAGAATAAAGTAGGGCTCCTAAAAAAGTTCTTTGTCGTCTACTGCTGAGTGGAGTGTAAAGTTATTTTGTCTTCTACTGCTGCTGTTGAGTAAATAATCCACTAAGTTTTGTGAGGTTATGGTTCCATCATATTTTCGAGATTCTGTTCACCTATAAATTCTAAGGACTGGGCTTTAGAGTTGGTTGCTTGTGTAGAGTTGTGGGCTCGATTTAGGGCGGCCCGATAAACTCCAGAGGATAAAGCAGAACTGGCAAATCGCTTATTACCCCATCTTGCTGATTTCCTCTGATAATATTGTAAAAGGGTAGTATGTTGGAAATCTAGTACTTATTTTTTTTAGCCAATAGATTTTCTCAGTGTATGTCTCTCCAGCGAGTAAGTATCCCATGACCATTTGGTTTCTTGGACTGAGGCTCGCCAATGTTTAAGTTGATCTATTGGTGTTGGTAAGACATCTCATTCTACGTCCATATCTGAGAGGTAGTCTTCAAGTTCCGATTGATAACCATTGACCTCATGAATGTCCATTTTGATTAGATGTCAAGCTAGTTCTATCCTTGGAACTATTCATTCTGGTGGGGAGCTGTTGAAGGTATAAACTACATAAGTTTCTTCTTCTTCAAGTGTTAGGGAGATAATGTCCCCTAGCTTCTTGAGAAAATCTTTTACTGAGTTTGGGTCATGTATCCAAAGTTTGTAGAGAAGTCCATAATCCATTAAGACAAATGGTGTAATGGGTCTTCCTTTAATAATTGGTGGAACATGTGCTTCAAAATCAATATTGGCCTTTCTAAAGGAGTAAAAAAGTTGACATTGACATCCATATTTCTCTGATGTTTCGCATGTCTTGTTAAGTTTTTGGCACTTCAGTTTAGGGCTGGATTTTGCTTCGTATACTATTGTCATTTCTTTTAGGAGATTTTTATGTAAAGTTTTCAGAGCATCACATAAGTCAAAGAAAGTTTGGACAACTCATTATCTCATATCTTAAGAATTATCTCATTACGTCTGATATTGTTAAACTTAAATTCTATATATTCTATCTTTACTTAGTGTTGTAAATGGCGGTAGGCGGTGGCGGGACGGTCAGTGATCACCTACTGCCTCGGCTGCTTAGGCGATTGATTTTTTTTATTATTATTTTTATACATAATAATATAAATAGTCATTATTCTTTTTTATTTTTATACATAATTTATATAAAATACAAATAAATATATAAATGTAACTAACAAGATAATTAATAAAAATTGATCACCATATTAATACTAAAAACTTACTATAAAATATATTAACTAAAAATTAAAAAGTTAATCTAATATATATATATATATTAAATTAATAGAATAATATTATTAGGCTTTAATTAAACCTATTTAAATTATTCCAATCATAGCTAGGTGTTGATTAAAATTATTAATATAAAGTTTCGATTAAATCCTAAGTTCAAAAAAAAACCTATTTCCGTTCGGTTCGATTCGATGTTTCGGCGTCGGACGCGTCACCTAATCCCGACGACTAGTTCAGACTGTCGCCTGGGCCCGGCGACAAGTCCGGACCCATCGCGCAAGCCCGAATGAGTCGCCCGAGCCCGACAACCAGCCTGGAAGCATCACTCGAGCCCGGCGACGACAGCAGGTGGCGGTGGTGGTGGCGATGGCGGCGGAGAGCAGCAACGATGGTGGCAACAACGGTTTGAGGTAGAAGGAGGTGGGTTTTTTAACCTAAGTTGACTTTGACCGAGGCCTAAACCACCACCTTTCACAAATGCGGGGCGGTTGAGGTACGCCTCTCGCCTAGGCGGCCGCCTCAACCGTCATTTAGAACAGTGTCTTTACTCTACTGAGTCTAAAACTTTTCACTTCTAATGCTTCTCGCCAAGATTCTAGTTTAGCATTTATTTCTTCACGCGTCTTATCTACCAAAACAATATTATCTGCAAACAACATACACCACGGTACTATGTGTTGAATGTATGATTGTCTATAATTAATTAAAAAAGATAGAGACTTAAAACTGATCTTGATGTAATTCTATCTTTATTGAAAATGCTTCAGTTAATCCGCTAAAAGTCTTCACTATGGTCATTATATCTTTATACATATTCTTAATTAGTTCAATATATGTTACATTAACACAACTTTCTTTTTTAGCATTCTCCATATAATTTCTCTTGGAACTCTATCAAATTTTTTATAAGTCAATGAATACCATGTGTAGATCTTGCCTTTGCTCTTGATATTTTTCAATTAGTTACCTAAGAAGATGTATACCTTTTATTGTCGACCTTCTAGGCATGAACCCAAATTGGTTTTCAGTCATCATTAACTTTTATATGACAATCGAAAATGATTTCATCTGCAATATTGATTCATATAAAAGAATTTAGCTTTCCAACAAACATGTCCAGTAAAACATTGAATGTTTGTGATTAGATTGCTAAACAAGGTTTGGAGAATGATGTAGCATCTGATGAATTTTTATTCGCGCTGTTTAATGACACGCGGAACCTTAATAGCTTAAAGTTATTGAAATGGAAATAGTTGACGTCTCAACTTTTAGTTTGTCATAATTGAATGTCTTTTTTTTGTGTGGCCTTATCTTTGCTAATTGATCATGTTAGTCCCACTTCATTTTAAATACCACATCTATGTTCTGTCGGCAGTGACTTTGAAGTTGATTTTGGATCAAATGAGAATGCAAATATAGCAGGTTCCGCATTAGCTGTTGA
The DNA here is from genome assembly GCA_038050645.1 of Hedychium gardnerianum. Taxonomy (NCBI): domain Eukaryota; kingdom Viridiplantae; phylum Streptophyta; class Magnoliopsida; order Zingiberales; family Zingiberaceae; genus Hedychium; species Hedychium gardnerianum. The sequence continues at coordinate 10,864,928 of JBBUKS010000060.1, forward strand.
TAAGGAGGTTTGCAACTTTAACTCTTGTTACTTCTTTACAAGTTGCATCCTTGTGGATGCAAAACCAATAGAATACTCTTTATTCTTATGTTGGATAAATTGATTACTATTATACGTCGATTCAATGTTCAGCTGCAGCCGGACAAGGTTAAGAGGCAGATATCCATTTGCGATGGAAAGCTTAAAGTGTAAGTTCAACATATATCTATTTTATATCCCTTTTGTTCATACTTCACTTATTTTTCTTTGTTAATATAGACAATTTGAATCGGCGGAGGCTAGGTTTCTGCGTGCATCATTTAGTTCATTCGTGGACCTTTTGATTCTTACTACACAACTCATCGAAGAGTATGGCCACACTCCACTTTAATGTCATTTTGTTGGCAAGTATTCCATGTGAGTCTTCATATGTCTGTATCGTAATTCTTCATAACTAGCCGGTGATTATACAATCTTTTCATCATGTTTACTTTGGATTAGTTAATAGGATTCTAAGATTTCCTGTGGCTTCTTAATATTTACTTTGAATATTGTCTTCAGTCACCACAGCATGAGTCGCAGCAGAATTTTCTGTTGGCGACAATGTGGCTACATGTCGGTGACACTCGTTATCTGTCCAAATCCCCTCCTTTGTTACCTTTGTCGTCGGTGGGGAGATGTAGTGTATCACAATTTGGGGTTGGATGCATTTTTGGCAAGAGGCTTGGATTCTACTGTTGGCTCCTTTGTGTCGCTACTCTCACCCCACCTCGATCACTCTTTTGTCACTGATTCTTATCGAGTTGTGACTCTAAATCCAAGCTTTGGGTAGGTTCCAAAATTCTCAACTACATGTGTAGACCCTTGAAATTCTCAGCCTTCCGATTCTTCTTCTTAGTGAAAATGAGCACCTATGGAAAATTTAAGCCATTAGAAAGAACCTTTTTTTTGTATACTCATGGTTTAACAATACCTCTGTAGTCGATATCAGGATAGATGCCATTGGAATAACGAAACTACTCTCACCGGTAAGATTGTCCGCTTCCATAGCTTCTGAGGTTTCTGAAGCTCGAGTCGCTGCCTCTCTCGACTTGCCACCCTTACTCTTATAAATCACATATATCACCATTCGTGCCACTCCGAAGAAGAACCGAATGACAGTAGGAATCTATTCAGAGGTACAAGATGTTAGTGAAACATAACGAAAAGATAGTGATCGATTAATAGATGTTAATAGAATTTTACGCAATTCATATCTAGTAAGTCTCTTCTATGTCGATCTTCCTTTCGACAAATTAAGTGTTTTGTTTAATTTACCTCAACAAAACTATCCTTGCTGAAGACTACATATCACGTTAAGAAGAACGATGACGACGTACTGAAAGGGCAAGGCACATTTAATCCTCTCTAATATGTTCATTGTATCCTATTATCTCTAATTTATTAAAAAATGAACAATTTTATTAAAATTATTGCAATTTTATTGAAATTAATACAACATTATTGAGATCGTTCCTTTTACTAATTTATAATTTTTTTAAAAAATCATTATGTTATAAGAATAATTGCAATTTATAATTGAGGTTTTCAAACTAACAAAAGTTTATAATTTTAATGAAATTATGAACTTTTTGCTCATTTGACAATAATATTTTTTTTAATTTTGCGAGTTTCAGACAAAGGTCTTTGTAGTTCCATCAGCGATAAGTCGATAGTTTAAGAAGTATGATTAGGATGATCGATATCTCAAATTTTCTAAATCAAATTTTTTTAATGAAAGCACAAGATTATGAAGCTCTTTCATTCTCCATGTTATAAAAAGTTCCTCCATAATTTGAACCTCATGGTGAGACTATACTCGAGTTCAACACAAAGCTGTGCGAACTTGCCCCTCTAACAACTCTATCATGAACTGCTCGACTTTGATCAGATCTTTGAAAGAGTCTTCGATCTCTCTCGACGAGGAGCTCTAGAATTCAGACTCATATCCACCTCCTTGGACATATAGGGATCCATGACTACCCGCGGCCCTCCATTCAGCACATTATCTCGATCTTTCGCACTTGAGAGCTTGATTATATCCTATGTCTAGTAGTTTAAACTCGTCGTTCGGTTCGGTTTGCATAGTGCTATTAGCCTTGTCTTTAGAAAGTTATAGTTAACTCCTCTACCAAAGGTCTTTATAACAAGTGAAAAACTCCCCTATCCTCACATGCTTTGAACTTGACCTCGACGGACTACCGGAACACCATTCTCTTCCTCAACATCTTCAACTTCATCACCATCACACCACAATTTCCCCCCTCTTCTCCGACTTTACCCTTAGACTCGCCATTACTTTGTTACAACTCGATACGAGACTCAACAAGGTGACACTTGATATGAATAAAACCATTCATCGATCAAGGGTGTTCACATATGTGCACCAAATTTCACACAAACCGACTAACTTGCTAGACCATTTTAACACCACTTCCTTATTTACGTGCAATGAAGAAGAAAAGCTTTTGAATCTACTAAATCTTTGTTTTAGCTTTCATAAATATAATCTAACTCTAAATGTCGATATCGAAATCATAAATGATAAGTAGAACGTCGACATTCAAACAGTATCCACATGAATTCACTCACCACAAATTCTAATAAGATATCAAACAGATACATTTAAGACTGTGATGATCAATGGCCTAAATAACTTAAGACATTGATTAACTAGGGAAAATAGACATCACCGTGCCATACAAGTCCAGAGGTAGATCCAGGTAAACACAAAACTTCTGAAATCACAAACACAAATATATACATTCGCAAAGCGAATGAGTCTAGTCCTTGGCCAATGTTCTGAAACTGTTAAATTATGATGATAATGCTATTGAAGCAAAAGTTTAGGAAAGGATGATACCTCACGAGCTAATAATATAACAAAAAACACCACCTTTTGATGCCCACATTTTCCATCTACAAGTTACCTGCCTTCCGTGTGTCGCCGTCCATTCAACTCATGAGTTTCCTGCACCTGAACTGCTGCTACCAGTGCCACTACCTGTCCTACTCATTTCCCTCGCAGCAGATGCTACAGCTTGGAAGTCAGGTGCTGTCTCCCAGCTTCCACCTCTTCCCCAACTTGATCGCCTATGGTGCTGTGTAGGTTGCACTTCCATGCCTCCCGGGAAAGCCTCCCTGCTTAAATCAGGGGAAGTTTCACTGAGCTCACCATCCTTGTCATCCATCATGTTTCTGCTACTTAGACCCTCTTCGTTCTCACCAACTTGTGTGACTGCCCTTAGTTCATCCCACGTCACCGGCTTCCGGCCCATTTCAATGTCACCAACAGCTTTTCCCACATTTGGGCTCATGAAACCTCCAACCAAGGAGCGTGGTTGAAGTCCTTGTTCCTGTGACACTCTTGCTCGGAAGTTGTTCTTTGATGGAGGTATGCTTGTACAAAAAATCTCCTTAAAATTCTCCATGATGCCTTTGTTATATGGGTTAGCTCTCCGGTCGTAACGGTATCTGAAGTTCTCATAAGTTGTCTAAAAAAGACAGAAAATTGAGAGTAATCATGGAAGGATGCTTAAACAGTTTTTAATAGAAAACAGCCACAAACATTACCTGATTGGTGCTCATCAGATATAAATGAAAGACAGACAGACCTCCAACAAACCAAACTGATATAAAAGTGTAAATTACGAGGACAATGGAAGCTGGAGTCTTGGCCATTGCTCTCCAAATAGTTATGTGCTCAGCATTTCTGATTTTTACTATGCACACCCAGGATAATCCAAACACATAGAGGCACAACAAAGTCGTTGAGAAGACAAACATATAGAAGAACCTATAGTTTCTCTGCATCATGAATAAATATTAGTGATGATCATTGAAACAATCTCCATTATTACTAATTCCAGTCAACAAACTTAGATTGTATCTACTACAAGATCTTGTTAGTAATTAGGCAGCTTTTTGCAAATTGAATTGAATTGGTTGACACATTAAATTTCAATCAAGGATGTGAGATTTTGCAGCTCACCAGTCCAATGCATTGGCCAACCCATGGGCAATGATGATCAAAGCGTTCCACACAGTTGTTACAGATTGAGCAGTGGGAGCAGCGAGGAGGTCGGTACAGCATGCAAGTATCACAGTATTTCACCTTTACAGTCATACCATTAACAGTTACATCCATCATTCTTGGTAATCGATATTGTGGAGTTTGGACACCTCCAACTTCACCACCACCCTCAACGATTTCTGGTTCTGGAGGATGTGCACTACGAGGTACTATTCCAGGGTCTCTACCAGAAGCGAGAAGTAATAGAGTTAAATCCTGAAATGTAAAGCCTCAGTCATACTTTAAAACCCCAGAAGTCCAATAGGCATTTCTTTTTAAGTTTCCAGCTTGGTGGTAAGTAGGATATAGAGGAACCAAAAAAAATATTATGCAACAACAATACTATCAAATCGCTTTTTTCTTTTTTCTTTTTAATTTCATCTTTGAAAACTTCTTATATTTTTGTATAAATTACACCATCCAGTTTTTCTAAAGCTAGAAATAAATTCTTAAAATCTATATCCAACAATATCGGCTGATGTCCATTAATTAAGTATTCTTGACTAACTCAAACTTAAAAACGTTTTGAAGTCACACCTAATTGTCCTACACCAAGTATATGGTTATACAATAAACAAGCATGAAATAGAAATAAGATTAATTACTGATCCTTTAATATGTGCATCCTGAGTGTTAAAATACCAATTTCAGGAAATTTATCTTTACTGGATTTCCTTGCATATACTGTGGTAGATGGTGGACCATGCTAGTTATAATTGTTTTTCTGTGTTTCAGCTGATCAATAACCATACATCCAAGAAATAATTATAACTGCAGACAGTATTGATAAGATCATCACTAAAAAGTAGAGAGTATGTTTCCATGATAATAGATGAGCGAAGGCTACTAGATGGAGTGTCAGTTATCAACTTTAATTGATATAGCAGTGTAGATCTCCATGGGGACAAGCAATGCAAGCTTTAAAAGAATACCTTATGACAACTTTCTGCAGTTACTATCTAGCAAAGTACATGCAATATTTCTCATTAATTTCCTGTGATGGGAAAAAATAGTAGTTATAGGTAATTCAATAACTTGTCTTCTCTAATTGTAGCACATCTTCCTGTACTCACCACTCTTTGGCCACTAATACGTGTCCATTCACCTCACTTCATCAATTCGATGCCGTTTAGACATGTCTTAACCATCTTAAGCATCCATGTGAATGCCAAAACTTTTTCAAAAACCGTAAGCAAGTTGCATGTTAACAACCCAATGGTTAATCCCAAACAACATTCGTTACATGATTATTTTAGTAAAAGTTGAAACATGACACAGAAAAGTACAACTTTTGTTGTTGGCTTGCCAGGTATCCAAATCAGACTCCATCCATTAGAAATTCAAACAAACTATTCTCATTTTCATATAAACTGTGGTTATTAGTTGGCATTTTTTCTCGCAAAGTTCTACAATTGTTCTGCTTGATTTTTAGATAATGCATGAGGACATATCAGCCTAAATGAAATTATAACACACTCATATAAAGGGCAGATTATTTGTGATGGTTCATAGTGTTTATTCATGATTGTTGATAGGACTTTGCCTTACCTTGGTCCTTTTTCCTAGAGTACTTTACATTAGTATTCTGTTGGTTTTACTGGGAAAATAAGTTTTATATCCTGGTAGTGATCATCTCATAAAAACATCATTCCTAAAGTGAGACACTTATAACACTTACCTTGCTGCTGCTTCATTCATTTTTCTCTTCATGTTCTCTATTTTTCTCAACTTTTTATGAATTCATATTGACCTAGGAGTGGCACTTGTACACGTCATTAAGAAAATATCTTTTAACAGTGGACATTAACGGAGGGAATAGTGCAGATGTTTTGGATGATTAAGTAGGGGAATGTTATCAAGAATAAATCCAAAATTATCTAGAATTTCTAATTATTATTAAAAATAACCTGGTCAGAGAACTAAAAATAACAAAACCTATGAGATAAAAATAATTTTGGGTATATCTATGTTAGATTTGTAGAGGCATCATAAAAACCAAAACAAGTGACACAAGACAAGGATGCAGGTGCTGACCATTATTTAGTAAATTCAAATCCTCAAATTACTACATACAAAATAAGGACTAGTGATTTTGATTCTCCCTGATCACTTTATTGTGCTCAACAGTAGTAGGAACCAAGGGAGCAGATGACATGATAAATAATATTAAGACGTAATTCATACAAAGATACAATAGCAACGAATTGAACCCCTTTTCAAGGAATCATCCAACTGCCATCCTATCTAGAAAGAAGACCCAAGTTTTCTCTACTAACCCTAGTCAGTTCATGAAAGATTATATTGGAAAACCAAATCCATTCTCTTTAACTCATCTTCACTATTCCATCAAACATGTATCGCTACTTCTCTTCCAAAACCTTTTCCTCTCAACTCCTACCTCCATTTCTCCAAGTATAGCTCAACTTAGCAGCTCGTCATCCTTCCCCTATCACAAATTCAGGGCTACAGAGAAGTTCATAGAGATGTCCAAGTTCAGGATGTGAGGCACTACATCAAAGCAAAGAATCTAATATTTTTAAGCGATAGCATCCTTCAACCATTTAAAAACATCCAACCATATCGTATTCAACTCCATCAACATTGTAAGTTCAATGTAATGCCTAAATAAAAATTCATCAAATCAAAATGTAACTATAACATTAATTTTGTATCATAACTACAAATTTAGGAGATAGCCACATAGGCGCAGCCAGTAAGTGTAATTTTAGTACAGCAACATGTGAGGGGAAGAAATAATTAAACTAGATGTCTCATGCCATTATCTTGAGGACTAAAGTGTAAAAATGGAATCTTTGCTAGTCAAGAGACTAAATAGTAAAATTGATTAGCTTTTAATAAATCATCCATGTGTTTATCTATACATATACCATATAACCCAACTGAACAGACAGCACATCAGATTTTAAAATTAATCTTGTGCATTGGATTCTGTTTGGAAAGTATCTTAATTTTTCATATAGAATGAAAATTAAATAGACCATAGATTTTTTAGATTGGACATTGTTTGCATTGACTTATTTATGTGGGTTAACCAAACTGAACAGACACCACAATAGGTCGGAAAATTATTCTCATGCAATTAGATTGTCTATTGAAAGCATCTTAATTTTTCATATAGAATGAAAATTAAATAGATTATAATTTTTTTTAGTTTGGACATTGTTTTCATTGACTTATTTATAGGGATTAATCCTATTCCAAATAAAGTATTTAATTTTTTAAGATCCCTAAACAAGATGATTCCTATTATATGAGATGGACATTCAAGATAACAAATAAAGACCAAGGCAAATTTAACACACACATACATATATATACATGATACTATTGAACCATTTCAGGATTGCTTGTTTATTATCACATGCAACACCTAGAAGAAAGGAAGCAGACCAGAAAGATAAGAAATTATTTCTCATTTGTTTTGAATAATAAACATCTGGAAGCTTATATCTCAGATATGGACTTCACATCAATAATGAAATGAGTGTCTATTGGTTCATAGAACAATGATCAACTGCCTATCTTATCAAAGTTAATGTACAACAAATAGAGCAACATCTTTGTGGCAGCCAAAACTTAAGAAAATTTCCAAGTATCTCATGAAAACAGCAAAGAAGACTAGATACCTGTTTTCTGAAAAACAGCAACTAGATATAGCATTCAGATGAGTCTTGATAAATATAGGGATAAGAAATACTTACATATATAGTGAAGACGATAGCTACTGCCATTACAGGTATACCCAGAGAATTAGAAAAATCATCCATTAATTTTCCAGCAACAAATGCACAGAAGATTGAAATAGGAGCAACAATCAGGAATATGGTGAGAAACAATGATCTCACATCAGGGCCAAATATAAACCTCCCTTGAAGAAAAAATATCTGCAGAAGATAAGCAAACATGCATAGGGGATCCAAAAATGATGTTTCAGGAAGATTAACAAAATGAGCCAAAACTCAATAATAATAAAGGATGAATGAAGAGAATTATTCAATTTATCCGACCAGCATAATTACAGTATGAGAATGGTTATATATGATGAAGTTAATGTAAACTGGTTTCTACTAGCGTCTCCGCTTTGCCAAGTTCCTTGGTAGGTACAGTGAAGTTAAAGCAGCTCGCATTATATCTACAGGCTATCCAAAGGTTGGTACATAATGCAACGTATCGCAATATCTCCATTCTATCAATGATTAATTACCTATTTCAGGTGTAGAAAACCTTGTGAGGTTAAAGACTATAAACCATTAATATCCCAGCAGCCATGGATGCACACGGGTAATACACCATATACACAGTGTATTTTCCACTAGAGCCATAACATCCAAAGTCAAATGTGTATCTTTAAAAGTTTCTTGGTGCTCTTAACTTCATTTGTGAGTATATATGGATTCCTATATCTTATGAATAATTAAAAAACCAAAAAAGAAAAAACATCCTCCTCAGGATCATCATGTAGTAATTTTCTAATTGTGAATTCGTGCACATATCAGTAATTGTTTAGACATCATCTCCTTCCTCTTCAATGTACTGTCTCAACATAGTTAAAAAAAGGTTCAATAATAAGGCAGAATACGGATTAAATGATTGAAATAAAACATGATAGCAAAACCGTAATTTGATCGAGTAAAAAACAAATCCAGTTGCATATCAACTTATTCATATAAACGTCTACTCCTACATCGCAGATTGCATTTGATTCTACGTGGCAACTAAAAGAGAGGGCATTTGAGAGTGCAAGCAATGGTCAAAACAGCTTCCTGTTAACACACGAAATAAAGAGCTAAAACCTCATATTTTCAATCCACCACGGGGACAAAAAACGAGAAAACCCTAATTTGGCACAAACATCAAATATCAAGATTCAACTGTTTTAACTGGACATGAGCGTTAAGGAAGTTGGAATAAACAGATCACGACTTACGTTGCTTCCCTTCCAAGCCTGGTACACCCTCGGCGCATCCGCTTCCGCCTCCATGCTCGAGGCAGCTAGACCCGTGCCCTGCGGAGGCGGGACAGCGTACATTTACTCTGCGCCGGCGTCTCTATGCCAGCTCGCAGCCCCGGTGGGACCTCGAACAGGCACGAACCGATGAAGGCGGATGGCAAAGATGGGACCTTTCCTAGGTTCCGATTTGCTCGCCGCAACGACACCTGCTGGACAACAGACCTCCTAGATTCCGGATGTCCCTCGAGGCCTCGACTGGTGGATTCAACTCCGCCCCTGCCGCCGCCTCTCCTGATTTGGCTTTTACCTGTGCGCCGATAGAGAGAGAGAGAGAGAAAGAAAGAGGGCTTCATCCTTCATTTTTCTACCCATTTATTTCACACTTCATTGGCTCCAGATCACCTGTCGATGGAGAGACATCATACACGTGTAATCGCACCAATTCGCTTCGTGATGACGTCATCACCACTTGGGCTTTGTGAAGAGATATGGTGTTTCGTGTCCAAAAAAAAGCCAACCCGAAATATATCTAATTTTGTGTTCCATAAGCGCCACGTGGTGAGTAACTGCGTGGATTGCATACTGCCGTTCGACGGCAAGACACTTTGGATCGAAAACGACTGCTATCATTTATGTTGTATTTATTTTGTGGCACTGCATTTATTCTAACTATTTTATTTTTTTAATATATTTTCAGTGTTATCATTTTACCTATATACTTTCATAAATGATAAAAATGCAATATAAAAAAAAATAACCCTTATCTACCCACAAACATGCACAATTTACGTTTCCTTACGAGTTGCAACAGCTTGACAAAAAAGTGAAACGCTCGTTCCAACGCTCCCGTCAATTTATCTCAGGACTAATATGGAAGAGATAAATCACGGGGACTGGTCTAGCTAGCTCGAACAGTGACTAGTGCATAAGGGAGGGCAGTACCTTATTACTAACCAGGATTTAACCCCAGACCTCATTATGACAACACCTCATGTACTAACAACAGCTCATCCCGTGGGGACAGTTGCAACAACTCAACATCGTCGTAAAGGAGAGCGACTCCAACATCACTATTTTTATTTTTTATTTTTTATAGTTCAGATATATAATTTTCTGATTAATTTAAAAATATTTGATTGGATTTCGTAAAAAAAATTATCGAATTCAAAAAATTCATCTAAATAATTAATATTTTTAAATTTATCATTTCAAAAAAATATATCTATAATACAATAGATCGTAATTAAAATTCAAACGTTGCATTGTAACCTCAAAAATTTAAGGGACATAATTACATGAGAGGCTTACCTATGTGGATGCTTTTTCTTATTAAAAATGTATATATAAAATGTAACAATTAATTCTCGAAAACAAAACTTCGATCTTAAGCAATTCATTGTTATCATATATTTTTTTTAAGTAAATAAAGTATCACATTTGGATGATTAATAAGGATGAGGAAAGTTCAATTAAATTGATTGAATTTAAAATTTTTGATTCAATTAATTTTAATTTGTAATAAAAATTCAATTTAATTTTTATTTTAAATTTCACAAATTAATTAAATTGATTAAATTGAAACATATAAATCCATAAATTAATTAAATCGAAACATATAACTTTACTGTTATGTTGTAAACAGTCTATTGATATATTTAAATAATAACTATACAACTTAATTGATAAATCAAACTAATTTGATTGTCTAATATGACTAATAATAACATCAATTGACTTATTAAAAAAATTCAATTAATTCAATAAACAATCAAATTAATTAATATTATATCAATTTGATTTGATTGACTTTGATGGTAAAATTATTCAATTTGTCTAACAAAATTTAATTTAATCAATTTTAATTTGTTCAATTCAATTGTAAACCGATTGCTTTGACTCACATGACTTTATTTGACTCGTACGTTTAAAAATTTAGATCTAAATTAAATGTATAGATCATGAAAGAGTGAGCTTTGACAACACAATGGTTAGATCTGATCAGCAATTTATTCACTAAAATCTCCAATTTTCATTTTTTTTTCTTAACAAATAATCACTTGCTTGGCACACATTCACTGGATTAATTTATCCAACTAATTCAATAACTGTAAAATACCCCTTCGAAAGTTTAAAAATTCAAGTCGATTGAGAGGAAACCCACAAGATTTGACCGGACCAAATTCATTTGCGGTTTGAGCTTAAACCGAACCTAATTGTCGACTAATTCCTCTCAAATAGGTTGGTCCAGACCAATTCTCTAAAGAGTTTTTAGTTACATCCTAAAAAGTGAAGACAAAAAATATTAATAGTTTCCAGGAAACTGATTGATTTGAATTTTAAAGATCGACCCAAAGTGAAACTGTGCATTCAATTTCATAACAGCCATCAAATATTCAGATTAATCAGAATTATAATAACTATATGAACTTGCATAAACCAAATTAAAGAGATCACATACTTGTAATGAACTAAAAAAGGTTATCTCAACTTCAAAATGCTTGATTAGTCAGAAACTTTAAACCAACAAATATCCCCAGCCCATAAAAGAGGCAAACCTATTAAATTGAAACAAGCTTTCGACAATTTGATCACTTTCGTATAGAGTTTATACGGACAATCTAAGATGAATAGAGTTGTCTAGGATTTACCCATTTGGATGCATGCTTTACAGAAAGCAAGATAGATGAGGTCCGATCGGGGCAGAGCCTTTCAAGAGCAAAGCTTTTCGAGAGCCAGGTTCTCATCGCCATTGACACTCTTCAGCGTGCTCCTCACCAGGTTCTCTGGGAAACCCATTTCCACTAGCTTCTGAACCTGAACCCAACAAATGATGCTATATTCAGATTCTAGTCACTACCGCGCTCCTATAAATTGAAGCAACCATAATGATCTGGAAGAGTTTAATGCCTTCGCTCCGTTTGAAATAAGTTGATAACTTATTTGAATGAGGATAGTCATTCTAAGATTCAGTTGACATTATTCAAAAGATACAAAAGAAAAAGGTGTGATTGTCCATCGATATTATTCATTCCCTTTCAGTCCATCGCTTAGCAAATTTGAGCTTGGACGCCCATTACTTTAGACACTTCTAGCAACATGAAATGTGTTGTGACATCATTAATGCGAGAAACCTCAGCTAACTAGCATCTGGAGATATATAATTGTATTTTCCCAAGTATAAGCAACAGGCTGCACAAGGTTCACAGACATCTATTCCCACACCACAGCTAATCATGCACGAAACTTTTATAGAAAACATGGATCTCTCCACTATCATTATGTGTCGATTGGGCAGAGAGATAAGGCTCACACTTAATAGGGAAAAAAAAATTTAGGCGTGCAATGATTTGGTCATGCTGTCATGGTGCAAACAGTCAGCCAGAAATCAAATCATCTATGAAGTAAACAAATATCACTTCCTATGGGCTTCTACTCCCAGTCAGATGGAAAACAACTATGAAGGAAACAAATATCACTTTCTATGCTTTCTACACAACTGCTTTTACCACCTTCAGCATCGGAGAGAAATGCAAGCCTAAAGACTGCTAGATCTTCATGCCTTCTATAGTCTAGTTTTCTCGTGCCTACCATGGTTTAGTTTTTCCTTTCATTTCTGTTCTCTCTCTCCCATTACTTGTACACACTTCATTCTCTGCCCAAGTTGGCTCAGAGGAGTCCAGTCTGATGACTGTTCCTTCTGCTGTCAAATGTTTCCAGATTTTTGGATATCTTGTACATCTGGTCACTATAGCTTGCCTTACCATGAGTACATCAAACCTGACCCAACTCAATCTAACCTAAAAGTTCAGTTTTTTATTTGGACCTAGTCTAGTCTTGGATTTTGCTTTAAAATCACTAAAAATACAATTTAGCTATTTCTCTAAAAGTAAGTCAATGTCCTCATTTTTTTGAAAGAAAAATCCAACCTCGCCCAAATTGACTGGATCAAATCATAATTCAATTTTAACATCATCAAACAACTTAAGGAAAAAATTCAGATTTGCTACAATGGGACAAGAGTCAATTCCCAGCGAGCACATGCCCTCAGTGAAAAAAACTCCTCCCACCCTCTAGTCACTTGGCGGTTGGCTATAAGCTGACCCCGTAATTTACCGGGTGTGCTACAACTTAAGGAAAATTTTCAAAATTGTATTAAAATAAAGAAAATTGGTAAATATATGAAAAACAAGTCCCATCCAATAAGAACTAAAAAAAATGTCAAACCTATCTAGATTGGAATTTTTTAGTTGGTTCAAGTTGTTTCCTCTAAACCATAACATTGGAATCAACCAATCTCAATCACAAGGTATCGGCCTATCCATAAGTAACATGTATATATGACACTCAAACTAAGTATTCTTTTGTTGTGGTAATTAGCAGCTACAACCTGAGCAGACCTCCAGCTCAATGATATTTTTTTTCCCCATTCAACTATTTTTTGTCCACACAGCAAATTCAATTAACAAAACCATAAAGGTTAAGTTCACTAAACTAAATTAGACCCCTACTTATCTTATATAATAACATCAAATTCACCAACATCAGCTAGCAGCAGACTGGCTGGACATGAGATTTGATTCATTCTAGGCAAAAGGAATTTAACTGAAATAAATACTAAAGTTGATTATTATAATCCATACCTTTTCTTCGATGCCAGAAGATGACCCTTTAGCAAATGCTTCTGTCCAATACCGAGCTGTAGCCAGAAATGTGTTGTATTCTCGCAGATACTGCACCAAGTAGACAAAAAAAATGCAAAACTGAAGCAATGAAACCAAGTGTTCTCAGGCATTAGCCGTGTAAAAACAATGGTAAGTTAGACCTGCTTGGCGACAACAGCATCTTGGGGGTCATCAGGAGCAGGCGCTGAGAGTAGAGCTTGCAGAGAAAGTAAAGCTGTTTTTAATGTGAGGGCAGGACTCCACTGATCCTTGAGAATGTCCAAGCATATGGCCCCATTTTGACTACTAATGTTTGGGTGCCTTCAACAGAGATATGCATGTAAACAATGTAGACATAGTTAGCTAGAGTCAGCAAGTGGTCCATTATTCCAAATTTACAACGGAAAAGCAATAATCATATTTTTCTGCTACAAGTAATAAATGAAGCTTAATATATCACAAAAACACTGATAGATGAATAAAATAGATAGCTTGAATAAATTCTGTCTTTCCAGAACTCTAGTTATCTTTCCAATACAGATCATTCAAGATTATGATTACCACAAAGAATTAGTAATCACACAGTAAAAATAGTGATACAAAATAAAATACACTAGCTGTAGCAGGAAGATCATAAAAAGAAATCGAGATCAAACATAATCCAGTAACAACACTGGTTCATTTTTTAAATGAAATGAGGGGGGAGCAAGCAAGATTCTAGGTGAAACAACCCTTTTTAGCATAAATAATAGTCCAGGTAGGTTACATCCATTGCTAAAGTGGACTAAAACAGTGCACCAGAAATAAGGAAAAAAAAATTCAGCATCTGAAGTGCCAAGTTGTATGAAGTGGAGGCATAACACAAATTGTGTGAACAGGATCATTGTTTAGCATCAACCAATTATGAATTATCATCCGGCGCCAACGGCAATTCCATGAGATTATCAAGTCAAAAATAATGTGGATGTTTCAGTTCCTCAAGCCAGAATGCTAATACCAAGTATTCAACAACTTTATTTTCATAAATTGTCTTGTCAAATAAACAGCTAAACACGCTAGATAACAAATTAGAAAACCTCAACTGACTTATAAGTATCATGGATATAATTCACAAAACATCAAGGAAAAAACAAAATAAAGCATCAAGCTAAGTGTTGATGAATGAAATATCCATACCAAACTTTTGTAATGAATTGCATTTTAGGAGGCTCAAAGGGATAGCCGCCTGCAACAAATTGAACTCCATCATTAACTCTGAGAAAAATATTTTGCAAAATGAGGAAACAATTATGAAGCAGAAAAATTAAGAACCAAGGGAACAAGATGTCAATGAATACCAGTATATTTAAAATTTTGGGGTAGTGTTATGACCAAGTAGAAAATGAGTATATGTAAAGGATCACAAATATGAAAAAGATGACATTCATGAATACTTGATGTATCAAAGGAACAATAAAACATTCAACATCTCAAGGGTAATGTAATGGCAGAGTAGAAAAGAAGTGTCTGACATTGATCATAAATCTGGAGATGACATGTATGAGGGTTAGACAAGTATCCAGATTCCAGCATATAAAATACATGTGGACATTATGTAGATCGAAGATGTATGAGATAAATTGGAGGGAATGTGATGTAGGAGCATCTAGCAGCACGACCAATTTATATCCTCCGATATGGCTATGTTCCCCTTCAAGGGGTGACGAGAAGAAAACGAGACTATCAACTTCTCTTTTTGGCCTTGAAGAAGGATGATCGAGACTACTGACAAGAAAGATGACCAACCCGTGGCCTCTTGACGCGGTTGCGCTCTATTCGGAGTCCGAACAAGGCGGAATCATCTTTCTAGTGGCCGACACGGCTAGCCCGTGCCCCCTGGCACGAGTGTATTACGCTCTGTCTTTTGACAGAGCGAAAAGGTCCTTCCTAGTCGTGTTTCTAGGCACAGCCGTGCCCATGGGCATGGTCAACTAGCAAGCCAGTATAACAGTCGCCCGAAGACGAGACTGAGTCAACTATCAAGCGAGTATATGACGAGGTACTTTATGGTGATGACCGTAAAATTTTGGTCATTCGTGAGATTCCAGATGGCAGATTATCTGAGGATGCAGTGCATGTTCCATCAGAAGTACAACAGTCGCCTAAAGATTTGACCGAGTTAATGTCAGAGGATCTTCCTCCTGTTCTACCATTTACGAGACGACTTTGGATTTACCAGCACTTGAGGACTTTTGATCTTGAAGGCACTACTTTGAAATCGAGGACGAGTTCTTTTTGGCCTTGAAGAAGGACGATCACGACTACCGACAAGGAAGATGACCAACCCGTGGCCTCTTGATGCGGTTGTGCTCTATTCGAAGTCCGGACAAGGTGGAATCATCTTTCTAATGGCCGACGCAGCCAGCACGTGCCCCTTGTCACGAGCGTGTTTTGCTCTGTCTTTTGATAGAGCGAAGAGGCCCTTCTAGAAGTGAAGCCGAGTTCTTAGGCACGACCATGCCCACAGGCATGGTCGTGTTGCGGCACTATGGTTCACACAAACCGAGTCGCCAAAACTCTAAATTTGATCTTTTAATTTTTTCTTTTATTTTTTTAAAATTTTTAAAATTAGTTTTCTTTTCTAAAAGTTAGTTTAGATTTTATCTCTATTTTTTTAGATTAGTTTTCTTTTACTTTTTGCTACTTTTTCTTATTTCTTAGGCTATTTAAACAAGGGTTAGGGCTCTTGTAAAACTTGTTGAGTTTGATTTTGATTTGAATACAAAATATTTTCGTTTAAACTTAGAGGCAACTCCTCTTTGTTGGTAAATCCCCTTCTTCCTACGCTTTCTCTGCAATCTCTATTCAAGGTCACACTTGGAGATTTCTTCCCCTACTTCAAAATGCTAATTACACCAATAAGAAATCCTGATAGACTGCATATAAACATAAACATCATAAACCATTTTCCATATACTAAATGGAGAACAAATATTGACAATCTAAAGCCTTTTCTTTTATTCTATTGCATTCACATATTAAAATGAGACTCAAAGATGCTATATTGAGGAGGCAAGCTTATTTGAATTATTGAGCAAAAGGAGAAGGCAGGAATTATGAATGTAAAGAAGTAATGCCAACATAATTGAATGTAAATAATAGACCCAATGGTAGGAGAAAAAAATGTCACAATCTAAAATTGGATGACGGGGAGCCTTAGCGCAATAGTAAAGTTGTTGCCGTGTAACCTAGAAGTCACAAGTTCGAGTCTCGAAAATAGCATCTTGCAAAATAGGATAAGGCTGTGTACAATAGACCCTTCTCCGGGATCCCGTATTGGCGGAAGCTTTGTGCAGGCTGCCCGTTAATCTAAAATTGGATAACAATAAAAGATTGCTACTGTAGAAACTAAAATATTTTTGTTCTTAGTGTATTGCTAAATCATTTCACTTTCTAGGCTCTTGCAACTATTAGTTGATATTTCTAAAGATAAATAAAAGCCCAATGTTTATTCCATATTTTTTTACTTTTAAAACAAATGATAAAACACGGAAATTCTTTATGCTAGATGTATATGAAGCCAACATTACTTGTAGCAATTCCCTAGTTAGTCTATCTTACTTTTATCTAACTATATAAGCATAATCAAGTTTACTAGGAAATAAGCCTCATGAACAGAGATTATGGTGATTGGCTACCACACATATCGATAATTTCCCCCCTTGGAAACTCCATTTTCCCATGCAACATTTACATTCTTCCAAGAGTTAAACACTTGAAAATTCAAAATTAAGATGAAGAGTAAAAAGTATTTAAACCAAAACAACTATCTAATTCATGGAAGTTGTCAAGGTCATGGATTTGATCCCACCTTTATCACTTTGGTGGTGTTTACTCTTCCCTTTCTCTTACACGTGCAAAAACCAAATATATGTAGCATTCTTTGGAGGAAGAATTCCACCTTACAAAGCTAGGTTTCTTCCACCATTTGCTCCATCTTTTTCTCATTTCATGGAAATCCGTAAAATCACAACTCAACCAGAAAGGCTCCGTTTCACTTTTTTTTCCCTTCCAAATAATCATCTTTTGATCAGTTTCTAATCAGTCTTCTCATTTTCAAAACAAGGAAAGAGAACCGAAAGTACGACAAAAAAAAACGACAGAGGACCGGTGCCAATCCAATTGTTCCCGTTTTGACATCATACAACCGCTTCAAAACTCAAAAGCATGCATACCTAAAGGCAAGGATTTTTCACCGCGGAAAATGGAAAAAATAAAATAAAAGAAAAAGTAACAGGGGCGATCGTACTGGTTAATCGGATATCGATAACGAAGGTGCCGCCCTCGTAGGGAGTGTCGACGGGGCCGGAGATGGTGCCGCGGAGGTGCGACAGGTCGGTCCCTCCGTCGGCGAGGGAGATGCTGACGCCGGAAATGGATTCATCGCGGTTGCACTCCACCAACTCCTTCTGAACCCTAGAAACGTCCAACATCTTCCCAAATCCCCTCGAGTCGCTGGCCAACAACGGGGCCGGAGAGAAAAGGGAGCAGTCGCAATCCAAATGGGAATCCAATCCCTCGGCTCCTCCGCTTCACCCTTCGAGGACAAAGGCGATCGCTAGGGAAAGGAACAGAATGGCGAGTCGCTTCTGCGGCCGGAAAAGAAAAGATACGAATGACGCGAACGAGTGTGCGTTAAGGCTTTAAACATTACATTTAATTATTTTAAAGGGTTAATAATTTAAACAAACTATTCTTTTATTTTTTAAAAAAAAATGAATAAAAAATTCAATTGCTAAACCACCCATATTGACTTGTTGCCTCATCTTCTTTGAGTCAGCAATAATATCTTCTTCATTATTTAGAGAGCTATGCATAGAAAGAATTGCGGCTTCAAATAGGCTGCTTAAAATTTCATGCCCGTCAAAACAATCTTTCTGCAAGAGTTTTGCAGTCAAATTCTTATTCTTTTCAGTTAGCTTTTGAGTGAACTGCTCACTTCAAATCTTTTGAAGTAATAACTTCTATATTTATATCTTTAAGCATATTCAAAGATGACTTCTGATCAATCAATGTGCACGCACTTATTTCCCCACGTTGTCTTGGAAGATTGACAAACTAGTTATTCAAAGAAAAAATAGGAGAGCAAGAGTTAACAGATATATCTAATTCATGCTTAAGATTCACAAGAGAAGAAGATGAATGTTGTATATATCCTATGTTCCATATATATACGTGTCACCTGGAAATAAAGAGTCGCCACATTTGGAGGAACTTTAAACCATGCCACACTTAATTGTCCTGCAAGGATGGCGAGTGCAAAAATAATCACTACAGATCAGAGATGTTAAAAACAATAAAAGATTAGAGGACAAGCCGAAAGAAAAAAAAACCTGTAAGAGAACACCATAATCCATGCTGATCTCAGATAGGGTAGAGAATATCGTAATGCCCAGGCCGATACAGCAACGTGAAGACAGGTGCGAGCTCTGCATTGTCTGCGGTATCGTCATCTGGTTGAATGTCAATAGTAATTACCATAGGTAGACCGTTAGTCAAGCTCTGGTCAAGATTCGTCAAGCGTAGTGGCACTCCTAAGGCATCAGATATAGCTCGAATCTCCATGTTTTCAGTTTCTTCCCCCAGTGGTTCGACGGACCTCCGGCAGTACTAGAGGAAAGAAAAGGCAGAACAAGACGTGAATGCACAGAAGACAAACTAGCAGCTGTTACAGATGTTAAATGAAGGAAAGTACTAATGGCATAAGATGTTAAGTTGTGTAGTAGTTAAATATAGAACTGTAAGAAGCTTTATCAGCCAAAGATAACCTCTTCCACAGTTGTGTGTGACATCCCAGCGACAAATGGTTCGTAGTGGTCTTTTCTTCTGCACATTTCACAAGCAGCAACCATCCTGAGGAATTTAACGACTGCCCAGAGAATTTTGTTAGAAGAGAAGTAACTAATTTAATATCTGCAACGAATGAGTTGAATAAATTTGGGGGTTTCTCACGATCATCTGAGATATCTTCACGGCAACTCTGAAGAAGCTCCATATGACTAAAATTGCAAAAGGAACATGTTAGCTAAATTGTTTATCGCTGAAGGAAGACTACTTTGAAAATATATCTGTCAGGTTATGTAAGTTGCAACGGAAACTTACTTCAGCTTCCCCTTCCGAATGTTGTTCACCGTCTTGATGAATACCTGAGTTTTTATTTTCAAAGTCGTCAGTAAATATTGCTCCATTGCTGGAAAAACAAGAATTAAAAATCCCAAAGCATCAATCTGGTTTAGTTCAGCAAGGTTGAGCATGTCCCAGAATAGGACGAGCGTTAATTAAACTATGCAGGATGGGACAGAAATTGGGAGTTACAATTCCTAGGCTCCTACCTAAGCAAAGTAAAAGAAGTTTCATTAGATTTTATTTATTTCTATTTATTTTTGCTGAAACTTTATCTTCCTTTTTTTCTGAATGATTTGTTGGAAATAAAATCTAAGAATTGAATGGAAGTAATTATTTTGACCTGCTAATATACAATGAAATTTGAATTCAGAGGGGAAAAAAGGAACAATTAATTTGCCTTTTTATTTGTTTGTCTCATTTGTTAGGTCTCTGTCTCATTCATTCAATGCACTCAGCTTTATTAATCTACCCAATATGGTTGATTTGCCTGATTTCCAACTAGTGTAATTTGCTTGGCTTCCATCAGCTCAATCAGTTTGTGTGGTTTGATCAACCTGATCTCTATCGCCGAGCTTGACCAGAACAGTTTGCTAAGCTTAATCATGTGTAGCAATTCGCTAGCCTTGGTCATTTCACTCAGCCCAATTGGCTAATCCAATTTGTTTAATCCATTTGGTTCATTTAGCTGACAAATTCACTTAGCCCATTTAGTTCACAAATTCACTTAGCCTTTTGACTTGTTCAATTTGCTTGGCTTAACTGGTCTACCCTGTTTGTCACATCTCAATTTACTTGGCTGACTTGATTAGCTCAATGCATCTAATTTTCTCTATTTATTTGGTCCAATTGGTTTAGTCAACTTTCCAAACCTAACTAATACACCTAGCCCAATGAACTCATCTTGTACACCTAACCAGTTTAGGCTTGCTTGGCTTAATCAATCTATTTGACTTGTTGCAACTCAGCCAATCTATTCAGTCTACTTAGATAATCCATATGTTTAAAATAAAAAATGCCATCTATTCATCATGGTTTTGTTATCAAATAAGACATTACAATAAATATATACAAATTCGCTTCTAGCATATTAAACACATGTAGTGGAGTTTTAATTGTACTTGTATATATTATGTCATCCCAAATGTAAGTCTAAACCATGTGTTAAAATAGGTATTTAGATTACATTATTGTTTCCCCAAAGGCAGAATTGTAAGATTATTAGACAGAATCATGTTTTAAGAAAAGAAAATTGTTCAAATAGTATCAATTAAAGTATTTCTATTACAAAAACAAATGAGGCAAAATATAATTAAAACAAATGAAGAGGATTAGTGCATCTTACGCCGCAGTAATTTGAAACTGCAATTGGCGACTTTCCAAGCTCAAAAAGCTTCTCCCTCAACCTTTCCGCAGTTGCAAGAACACGCGCCATCTCAGCATCATTTTGGGACTCCCAAAGGTACTCCTAATTTCACATCACACATTACATATGAATTACTACACAGACTGCTCAACATCATCCAGTTAGAGTGTATAAGATTACCAAGTAGGCGAACATAAAGCTGCGGTAGAAACAATTTCCATCCCTTTTTACCCGCCTAATTCCACTGTATTTTTCACGAAGATACTGCTTGACACAGAACACAAATCCAGTAGAGTTTAGGGTTACAATGCAGATTATGAATGCATAGAAACAGCAATTGTTTTCAGATCGAACCTCGATCTTCTTCTGAAAGATGCAAGTGCCCGATTGGTACTCATCGGCTAATGAGGAAAGGGACTCCTGTCGAGTATGAAGAAGAGATATTCAATTCATAGGTTTTACTAATAATGCAGCTTGATTTTGGAGCAACTGTGCAATCCTAACAACTGATCTAAGAAGCAAGTCAAGTCGAGAGATTGATGCCGATCTAAAAACTCGAACCCTAGAGGTGCGTGCGGTTCAGATCAAGAACAGAGCTATCTATAGGGGGGAAAAAAGGGGGGGAGGGAACGATGAATCAAAGAGGGAAAGCTAAGATCGCTCACCATATCTCCGATATAAGGGATTTCGTCTTTCTGTTCCGCCACCTGCACGATGCGATGCCGATCCAATGATCAAGAGCAAGAAACAAGAATCTCAAGATCCCCAAGAACTCCGACCGTGATCCGGATCGAGAATCTCACCTCGACGATACCTAGGCTGAGCTCGGGCCCATGATCCTCCAAGGATTCCTGTGGGTAGGGATCGGCTGAGGAGGGGATCGACGCTGTGTCTCTGTCAAAGAAGCGGAGAAGCTTGCGTGCTGAGTGAGCGGCGACCGGGGGAGACGAGGGCGTAGACCCTAACGGCGAGGGAGGAAGCCTACTTCTTCGGCGGGTGGTGACCAGGGGCGGCGAGGGTGGTGCAACCGGCGAGGGCGGTGCAACCGGCGAGGGCGGCAACTTGGTTTCCTTTGCGACGTCGCCGCCGCCGCCTTCTCCCTCATCGCTGTCGTCGGGGCAGGGTTCGGCGGTGGGCTTCCGCTTCCTCGCGTCGGCTTCCTTCTCCTTCGCCATTCCGCCGGCGTCGCTCGCTTTAAGGTCCTCGGGAGGGCAAGACATCGAAAGAGACTTTCGAGGGAAATGTTCGAAGCTCCCAGACTGACGCGAAAGAACGGTAAAAGGAACCGGTATATATACACACCTGTAACTGCGGCAGGCGCGGGAGGAGACCGACGCGGATTCAAAGAACCAGAAGCCCGATACCGCCGCCACGGGACACCGTTATATCGGCATCAGTAACACCGTTACGGGCTTTTTGTTTTTCAAAAATAAATCTCTATTATTAATCTTTCTATTAATATATTTACACTACTAATAAATATCATAATTAAAAGTTATGAAACTATGATAAATACATATAAAAGAAGAGAAATCGAAATAAGTTTGATTAGCATGATAAAATATAATAAAAAAATTCATATAGAATAAAGATTTGATTGTCCTTATTGTTATTTAGGACCTTTTGATTGTTGAATTAGTGTTAATGAAAAATTAAAGCCTTTTAAGGCCTTTGTCCAAGAGAAGATAATCATGGATAAAATAAAGATATAATTTTTCATCATTAACATTATAAAGAAAGTGAAAGAGAGCATTGATACAACAATAAAATTACTATCGAGTAACTTGAAAGTCACAAATTTAAATTACGAAAACAGTCTCTTATAATATAAAATAAGACTAAGTACAATAAATCCTTTTTCAAAATCCCGCTTGGCAGATGCTTTATGCACTGGATTACCCCTTTAACATTTACAAAGAAAGTGAAGCAATCATTCTTCTCCAAGTTCCATCACATTAATGATCACATAATAAACACACATCTCTATCTACAACAATGATATACAATTATATATGAAAAAAGGAAAGAAAAAAAAAAGAAAGAAAAAGAAAAGAAATCAATGAATATGCAGCTGATGGCTCATTCACAGCTTGCAGCTGATTACAGATATGGAGTTCCACAACAATGGTAAATGAGGTGATATACAGTTGAAAAAGGAAGCCATTTGTTTTCCATTAGGTAGTGAATAACTGGCTTCCAAGGGTCACAGTAGTAGTCCCTTCGCCCATGATGGTAGTCAAGCTCAGCTCTTTCTCGTGAATCCGGCAAAGTTCCAGTTCTATGAACCTCATGGACGGGCGTTCCTCGCTTTGCGAGTTCAGACACCATGCGATTAGCCGCACAAATGAACTCATTCCTTCAGGGGAGAAGTTGCTGCCCATCCTGCTATCGATGGGGATTGAGATATCACTGCCATCCTGATAGTTTCGCGCCTACAGACAAGCAGAAACAAGGTATAAGCGATCAGTTAAGAAGTTTTTTTTTAAAAAAAAGGTTTAGAATTGAAGGGAACTTTTACACATGACAAAGCAAAATGCAAAGGTAGGCCTTGTATTTTTAGAATGGTTGAGACCGATAACCTTAGACATTGTCTTACAAACCACAACTGCGAACTGCTCAATGCAATGCCTATCGACACGGCCACATGCATGAAACACAGCAACCATATAGCTTTGACGCGAAGGACAAGAATAAAAACATGCTCAAGATAGCAAGTTAACAACTCTTGTGTTCCAAATTACAGCAACATTAGCTTTGGTTCTGTAAGGATTTATACATCAGTTGAGATTTGCACAAACACCAATCTTTTCTCTTTCGTGTTTAACTTAATATCTCAACAGTGGCAGCAAAATTGAAAATAAGTTCAGTAAAAGTAGCGAATTCAATCCTTCACTGTCAGCCAACAGACACACTGAAACTCGGACATCTTAGCAAATCACCAACAGTGAACTTTTGAAAAGGAATGGTTGTGTTCAAGAAAAGAAGATAAATTGAGAAAACACTTTGAATTCTCTTAGAAAGAATATCTTGTTCTGTGTTTCAGATGTGTGAGAGCTCAGAAACATCTTAAGCTCTAAAGACTCTTCAGGATCTAATTTTGCCAAAATTTAGGAGGATGCAAAATAATAAAAAAAAACTATTTTTCCCATTTAAATGCCCAACAATAATCAGACACCCAATAACATTTCTATCTCACTGATTAAGGGATTGACATATGATATCACAGGAACACCATCTTTCGGAAGTGAATTTATTTTAGATTCATGTTGAAGAACTTTTTTCTTTTGACACCGTGAAGGAGGTAGCACTTGCCTTTATCATGATTGTAATGCAATAAATACAGTTTTCTCCTATTCCTCCTAATGAAGTCTCCACGCAAATGTGTCAAACTTCAATGTGTAAACTCGAATTATCAATTTTGAGTAATCAATCATATACTTGAACAAGATATTCTTATCTATTATTTCTCATTATAAGAGTCATATTTATCCCAACTATTTGGAGTCCCTATAATTATTGAGACAGTTGATGGTGGAGTCATCTTGTACAATATGCTAATGATATTTTCTTCTGTATCAACCATGAGGATTTCCCTAATTCATGTTTCTAAATTCCTAGCATGATTGCCAACATTGTGATCCCAATCTTAATGATCCAAATTAGTTTAAATAATCCAAATTGCAGTAGAATCTAAGTAAGCCTAGAATCTTATAAACTCATGAGCAGGTCCATGTGCTCCCTCACCATTTCTTGGTAAGATCTCAATCCTGAAAGATGCTTGCATTCACATAAACATTTTGAAACTTTAAATTCATTTCAAATAGATCATTTTGTCACACCATATCATTTATGAGACTTGTAATTATACAAGAATCCTTTTAAATTTATAAATAATTTTTTTAAAAAAAATTTTTGTCATCATCAGCATCATATAAATTTAGTACCTGCTACAAAAAATGTACAAATTCACAGTTTATTATCTATAGATTTACTGAATGAATAATTTTAATAGCAGAATGATGCAAATTTTAAAATGTTAGTAATAATAGTAGATATCAAAAATTTAATTCATCTGATAAATTATAAATACCGACAATAATTTGCAAAAGATGTTTTTGTTAAATTATAGGATTTTACATCCTCCATTTGTTTTTACGATGATCTTATCAATTTCTAATCATTCCTAAGTAAATCTCGATCCCAACAACATTGCTTCCAAAAAAAAAATGTATTTCCTTTAATTGTGGCTTAACAATAAGAGAGTTGCACTGCTCTTTTGTATTTCCACTCCAGTTTCCTCATATCTTCCATCCTCCACCTTCCACGTATCTACCATATTTTGGATATACATATCACCATGGATCATGGAAGTTAAAAAGACACAACAGCATTTCATCACAAGGACATAGGAAAAATTTTGCTCACCCAAGATCATCATGTAAGATTTAAAACATAAAACTAAATTATACAATTAAAATCATATCTGTACTTGATGATTTATGTGTTCTTCCTTTTGTTCTCTCCATAGCTTGGTTTTCCTCTTCTCTCTCCCTTTATGCACACAAGGTATTGAGAAGGAAGAGAAGATTTATCCTTTATATGCAATCAAAACCATAAACATCTCCTCAGAAGGGTTATGAGGTTTAGGCTTACAGTCATTCATTAAATCAGGAGTATATGATTTCTTAGCTAGATCCTGTGACACCCCTTATGCATTAACACTTTGTGTTCAGCTTATCTAGCCCAATTTTGATTAAAACTAAAATAATTCCTTTGTGACTTTTCTTTAATAATATAAAAGGTCGTCTCATGATTTTTTTAAAATCTTATAAGAAATCTCCAGATCTCTTACAAGACTACAACCATTAGAATTGACTTTGTAACTTTTCTTTAGTTATATGAAAATCTTTTTTAAGGAGAACAACTAAGTTATAGCAACACTTTCGATGTTTAATAAAAAACCAAACATTGCTTGAATAAAATTGTCACTCAGCCAATGAAGCTATAATCATAATGCAATGCCCTCGGGGGCATGGTTCAGTGGTAAGTGTTTGGGATAAGGCTGTAATAGTCGGGGGGTCAAATCTTGACAAGGGGTTTCACCACCTCTGTAGACCTCCGCCCAGGCACTTGCCACTTGGGCTGCCCCGCTTTACATCCCTCCCAATAGTAGTGGGCAGCCTGGGGGGCCGCTAATGTGATGGTTCCACATTTTATAATCATAATGCAATTTTTTTTTGGTAATCAAGATATCCAACTCATTGAACCGACTAATCTTGGAGGTAACCGGCCCAGTCCCATGGAAGTTTCCCACCGGCCACCAAGGTAAATCGGGAAGTGCTCATAGAGGCTCATCCCAGCGGTCGGCGTTCTTAGGTTTGTCGTCCCACTAGAGAAAAATCCCTACAGTGCGCCACAACTAGGATTCGAAAATTAGATGCTTAGTTAACCACTTAGAGGGTCTAACCATTGCACCGTAGCCCCGGGGGCTATAATCATAATGCAATTTGTTCAATAGTCAGGAGGTAATCGACCGGGAATGAACTTAATGCACCAAGTCTTATAAGGTGGTAGTGGTACTATATATTTATTGAAGACTGTTTAAACTTACCTACATTTCCAACCATGAGAACACATTATTTTGGGAATGAATGTTATCAAAAAATTGCAAATGGTTGTTGCATACCTGATGAATGATGCTTTTATCAGATGCAGCATCTCTTCCACTTACTAACTCAAGAAGGAACACACCAAAGCTATATACATCGCTCTTTACAGAGAATATTCCAGACTCATATACTCTGCATAATTAGCGAGAATTATTCAAAACAATCAACTAATTTACAATTTCTATGATTGTCATGTGTCCAGAAACTTGTAAGCTGGTAGTACTAGCTACATGTATGAAGGACGATTTTTTTTTTTTATTATGTAATGTTAGACATCATTTTTCCAAAAGGATACATGAAATTAGAAAAGTACTCGGGATCAAGGAAAGGATCATCTTCAGACATCCTTGAAAACGAAGAAGCACCATCAACACGATTAAGTAAACTACGGACACCAGCATCTGCAACTTTGGGTGTCAAGTTCTCACCTACAAGAACCTTCGCTGTACTAAAGTTCATGTGCATCAGAGGTGGATTCAGGGAATGCAGATGAACCATGCCTGCTCAAGACAAACTGTCGTATTAGCTTCCTGTCAGAATTATCTCAAGGTCCAGGAATTTAATAATGAACAAAATTTCAGTAAGGTACAGTAAACAAAGAACAGAATTGTTCATTATAATGTCATGGAAGGGAATAACATTATTCTTCAACTAGAAAATTGATAGTACTGAAAGGATCCTTTAATTGAATATTTAGTGATAAAAAAGATGTTATTCTTTAATTGAGCTACATTTCTAGCTCAAAAGTAATATAGAACATAAGGAAAACACAAATGCTAGTGATTCGGGAAATCATCACCTTTAGCTGCCCCAAGGGCAATGGAAAGCCTGTGCTTGAATTCCAATTTTCCACTAGAAGATTGAACTGAACCTGAACAAAGAAACTAAGAGTCGAAAAAAACATGGCGAAATCAAACAGATTATTGGCCCACTAGAATTAGAAATTACCATATAAGCGAGTTGAGACACTGCCATTTGGTATATACTCATAGATAAGCATCTGCATATCATTCTCCTGGAAGTAACCTAAAAGGCTCACAAGGTTTCTGTGGCAAATAGAAGAACGATAGCGAACCTACAGAAAGCAATCTCAAATTACACCACTATTTCCAACTTATACCTTAAAATGAATTTCACATCATTGCTGCTATCTGTCATTTGGTATAGAGAAACAAATACCCTCCATTGATATAGAGAATCAAAGGCTATCATTTGATATAGCAAACAAATATCACAATGAATATTACTTATGTTATCATTTCCAACCATGTAGAGTTGGATAGTATGCATGTTTTCATTGAGCAAATCTTTTTGGATTTCAGTTGTATTATATTGAACACCTACCTCTTCAATAAATTGTGGACTTGGGGAAGATGACCTTCTTTCTATAGCTACAAGAATGCCATTTTGAAGCAAACCCTTGTGCACTTGTCCAAACAAACCATAGCCAATCAGATTGATATCGTCAAAATTCTTTGTAGCCAAATTTAACTCTTCAAGTGTAAAGCATCGAGTTCCATGCAATTCTGCTGTCTCAATATTCTGTCCTGCTGGAAGGTTCAGTGTAGAAAGAAGTTAATATTTTATTTTATTTTTGTATTCTCACCAGAAAAGATGGAGTAGATAAGACTCAAGAAAAATCTCAGCAACAGTAGCAACCTTGTATAGACGAATCAGAAGAATTTGTCTCTGATGTTTTTGAGATGCTCCTATTACGCAGGAAACAATAGTATACAAACATAACTGTTATCCCCACAACAGTCATGGCTCCTACAGCACCTCCTAGAGCTGCTGCAAGAGTCCTTGACATCTGGTATAGGAATCCACTTCAGTGCAGAGGAACAAATTTTTGAAAATTAGCCTCTCTTGACATTTAGCCTAGCATGTAATGAACATCTGTTAGTTATCAACACCAAAAGGATTGTTCAAGGGAAAAAAAGAAAGTTTTCTAAAACCATATAAAAACCTTTTCTGCAGTCCATTCGCATGCCTGATAGGTCAATTAAATCTCAAAGGGCAATAATTTTGAAACAACTATCTACCAAATATAATTGTCCAAATAATTAAATCAAAAGAAAATGATCATGGCATGAAGTGCTGAAACAATAAACACGACGGGAAAGAGTAAAGCAAAGATGAGTATTTGATAATGTAAAACAAGACTGCAAGTAACCGTGTTGCTCTCATTAGAAGTTGTGTAATAGCATTACTAGGAGGGGTTTAACTTATCATTCTTGCCCCAAATGGGAGACACCTCGTGGCTCATACCAAGAAACAAGAATGCAAGTAGAAATTATTCTAACTTATAGTTATTAACTATAGATTTTCATGCAGCAAATCCATGCATGGTCGAGCATGAAGTTAGAACTGATGCCTTCTCGATACAAATATGGTGGATGATGTTAACAAAACACTTACCGTTGCAGTACCTTTCAAGAACAGAACACTAAAAAAAAATCAACTTATTACTGATTAATATGATATCAGAAGTGCACCATAATCAAAGTTCTTTTGTCAACAACTAATTATTGGTGCAATGATGCTCCCAAGTGGTGGGGTTCTACCGAGTTATTTTGATGTATTTGGCAAACCATTAAAGTTAGCTTTGAGTTGAGTTGCTGACATGTGCAGAGACTTGAAACAATGCACATAAAAGGTCAGAAAGTTTGGTGACTCAATGCAGTCAACTTGTTTGTCTGTGGATGGTTGATCGCCTAATAGGAGATGAGCTCAGAATCTGAGGGGAGAAGGATGACATGTGAGTTTAGAGAGCTTGGTGTGTTCAAGGAACCAAGAGACTGACTCTAGGTGTACTTTCAGGTGGCAGGAAGCGAGTTGTATTGTAGGTGAGGGGTGAAGGATGATTTAGTGCGTCCAGGGACTGAGGGTTTAACATGAGGTGAGCTTAAGGGCAATGAAGAACGTCGGCCATGTTGAAGAGCTATGAAAGATTACAAGAGAGTGTGTAATTTTATGTTTTTGCTTTTGAGCAACATTATCAAAAATGATGTGCAAAAGTAGGGACGCTACCTAGTGGCTTTTGTGAAGCATTTGATCGAGGGACACTAAGCCTTGAGCTGAAGTTTGTAGCTAAACTTGTTCATGAGACTTCATGTAGGCTCCCGAGGGTGTAAGCCGAGTAAAGAAGGAGTCTCTAAATAAATTTAATCGACTAGAGATTGATCTTAGTTGACTAGAGAGTTCATTTAACTGAGAAATTGACTGAACACAAGAGTTAGGTGAACAAAATATTTCTATCTAAGCAGCAATCGACTTAAGTTGAATTTAGCCAACCAGTTGACTAGAAGTTCAATATAGTCAATTAAAGGATGAGCAATTGGCTCCCTAGATAATCATTGGTTGTTCAATGACTTCATTTGCCCAAGTAGTATTCTAGAATCATTTCCAATCAATTGGAGGCAAGCAAAATAAAGCCATTTGGAGCAACTTTTTTATAAGCCTTAGAACCACTGGAACAACTTTTCTTGAGTGGTCAAGGGTGCATAAAATATATGAGATTTTGTTGTGAGAGTTCCAAGGGTTTGGGAATCAAGTTGAAGGATTTTTCAACAAGTCCTTAGTAATCTTCTCTCCGTAAGCTAATAATTTCATTTCTATTTGAGATGAGAGACTCTTTCTAATCATCCAAAAGGATTGGAATTGTAAGGAGGCTTGCCTCTTGTAAATGAGCAATTATAGTGGATTGATTAAGAGTGACTCACCTAATGAGTCATAAGTCGTGGAATACGAACCACGTAAACTAATCGTGTTAATATTGTTTCATTATTTTTATTATTTGCATAGCGAACAATATTCAACAATATTCAACCCGAACCACCCCATGCATAAGCACCTCACATAAAGTAACACCTTTATTTGACTCTACCCGGGGTCTTTGCTAGAACTTTTATTTTTAAGTCATGGCTATTCACCCTTCCCCTCTACCCGTGTGCACCGTACACTATAATGATCCTACACACATCAATATCAGGATAATGAGAATCAACTACTTACTTCAATGATTAATAACTCAATTACTCATAATCCAAGCATGAAATGATTCCAATGAAATAGTATCCAAGACCAAAGTGCTTGTAATTGAATTATCTGCATCCATTATTGACAAGATAGATATCTAAAGAAACCATCGTGTAGTCAAACAAAATGCAGATAGATTTATGCACTAATCAGTTATCTACATCCAGAAGATGACTGGACAAAAGAAATCATCTAAAGAAACTCACGTAGTCAAACAAAATGCTAGATTTATGCAAAACCAAATAACTCAAGCTTTAAATGTGTGTTCAGAGGAGTTGCATACATTGTAATTTCAAAGCCTCGCCAATTCAAAAAAAGTGTTACGTAACCAAGATTCAGAACTAAGTTGGAGCAGATTCAACTAGAAAAAAAGGATTGGACTACCAAATGAAACGCACAAGCCGCGTTCAGTATAACACAAAACAAAGGACTTTACAATCAAAAACCATCATAGGGAAGAAGAACTAGTTACCTGCAATCTTTTCCAGAACCAGGATTCGAACTCACAACGATGCTGCTTCATTCGCTCATCATCTATGTACATGCCCGCTCAACCAAACTAATCTAATGAGGTTTCAACATGGCGCTGCCAGCTGCCCCCAAAGTCGTCGTTGATGAACGGAGTCCTCCGATCGCCTCTAGATCGGTGGCCTCAAGCATTCCCGATCTCGCGATAATTTAATTCAACACCTTTTTAAGCAATCATCATTCCCCATATGGTCGCCTCACCTTCTCCCTAACATGTGATTTCCTTCCCAAACAAGCAAAACCGAAGTCAAATCACACAGCCCAGAAGCATTAAAGCCAGCAGCTTTTCTAAGAAAAATCCTAAAAAAGGTCAACGACAGACAAACCCGAAGAAATTAATTAATGTAGAAGAAAAATTCTCACTTTGTTACCTGTTTCTTCCGCCTCTTCTCTTCGCTCCCTTCCCGAAGAAAATGTCGGAAAAGCTCGACGGCAGGGACGAACTCGAAGAAGTAAGATATATATAGATAGATAGAGAAAGAGGATGTCTGCTGTATGGGCTGTAAAGCAAAGGAGAAAGCGGTGTCGAGTACCTCAAGTTGGAGGCTTCTTCTCTGGAATTGGACGGACACCCGCAGATTTTCCCTTTTACTTTTTGATCTTTGAGCTTCTCGCTTCTCAATAATGCACGATCGATCAGATCGCTTCAAATCTCCTCTCGCTCTTTCACTCA
This sequence comes from Hedychium gardnerianum, assembly GCA_038050645.1. Taxonomy (NCBI): domain Eukaryota; kingdom Viridiplantae; phylum Streptophyta; class Magnoliopsida; order Zingiberales; family Zingiberaceae; genus Hedychium; species Hedychium gardnerianum. The sequence goes on from JBBUKS010000060.1 coordinate 10,897,087, forward strand.
TTTCTACTGCAAGTTTTCAACAGGAAGAAGAAAGGGAGCGAGGTGGGTGAAGCTTCATTTTCTTCATTTTATAATTTTAATGTTATTTTTTTTAATATAAAAAAATAGTGTCTCCAATTGATCTTAATTAACATGAGCTTTTAGTTGATTAGTCAATTTTAATCGACTTTAATCTTTCCGTGCCATTTCAGGTTTTGCAAACGATCATTTTCAGCGCTCTCATTAATCTATTTTCAAAATTAATATAAAAAATTTATAAAAATTAATTTAATTAATTTAAATAATAATCAATATATACATGAATAAACAGAAACTTGATTATTAGTTAAGATTTGACTTTCAAATTTTATGATGATAACATCCCATGTATTAGTTATGAAAACTTCAAATTTTACACTCAGCTTTAACCTTAGGATAATATAAAACTTATGGGACATTTATCTAATGATTAAATTTTTTAATAAATAATTAAAAATGTTAAGAATTAAAATTTTATTACAATATATTATGTTGGTCATTTAGATATATTTTTATTAATATTTTTTTATTTATGTTAATGATGAATAATTTTTTTTTATAAAATTGAACCAGTCATCCGATATAGTATTATTTCATTAATCAGTTTTTTTTATATAAAGCTAAATTCCATTTTACGTTCTATGAGTTTATAGGTTTTTTAAAATGCTAATTTCTATTCATTTCTATTAATAGAGGTATAAATTTACAGTTCTTATGAAAATATAAGATTAAAATGATAATAATGAATTTTAAAATATATAATTTTAATATATATAAAAGAATTCAGTAATGTTTTTGGTGAAAATTATTATTTTTATCTAAATTTTAAATTTGAATATATAAATGTGCTACAGAACTTTATTGAAATGAAGTTTATTAATTCTTTACGTCATAAAAAAAATCATATTACTTATGTTTTAAAAATAATAAAATGATTAAAAAAAGTCAAAATTACTATATGATTTTTTTTTCTATTTAAATTTTAAATATAAATATGTAGATTCATATAACAACTTTGGTTATTATTTATTTTTTTAACATGATGTTAAAAGAAAATTAGGTAAAAATCACAACGCATCCTAAATTATACAAATCGTCAAGTGGACATTTATTTTTTCAAAAAAAAGTCAAAAGGCACTCTATTAGATATTTTATCCTTAAAATACTCCTTATTCTAATATCATTATAATAACTATCAATAATTACTAAACATATATAAATTACTTTGTAACTGTTATAAAATGGGTAAGGTTTATAGTTTATGATTTAATTTGATTAAAATAAATAGATAATTTTCAGTAGTAGTTATCCTTAGCTGCCACATGCTTGTAGCTAAATCTTAAATCCTAAAGTATTAAATTCTAAATTTTAAACCCTCTAAATATTATTATATTAAAAAATTCTTTACGAACTTTGATCAAAATCATTTTAAAATAATCGTAGAAGCTACTAAATAATTACTACAATACTATAATAATATTATATTAAGTGTTACATATTGTAACAACTACATAATAACTTTTATATATTATAACAATCATAAACTTCTCATGATTTTAGAAATTCTAGATCAAATTTATAATCATCTTCAAATCTTTAAAGATCATATCTAATCCTGCATATTAAGGATTTATATTTATCAGTATTTATTATGATCCCATAAATTAAGGATCTTTACTTATCATTATTTCTCTTTAAATAGTATATCAACAATTTGTGATGGTATGTGAAGAATCAATATAATATATTTCTCTTTCTACTATTTATTTTTTTCTTGGTATCAAAGTCATAAGAAAATTTTCAATGATCCTATGGTCAGAAATCTACAGCTAATGATGTCGTTCACTATCCAAATATTGACAAAATTAAATCAGAGGAACTGCACTCTCTGGAAATCTCAAGTACTACCAGTGCTAAAAAGTCATTCCTTATTTCAATTTGTTTCTGGAGAGTCCGCAATCCCAGCCGAGACGATAGTAATTCGAAATGAAGTTGGTGTAGAGGAGATCAAAGCCAATAATCCTACCAATATGCAATCTAGGAGAATCAAGACCAACATCTCTTCAGTTGGCTTCTATCAATACTGTCAAAGGAAGTCTTGGGTCAAGTCGTTGGCTCCCCTTGTACCACCTCAAGGCGCTTATCGTTGGAGAAAATGGTAGCCTCGCAATCTGGTGCATGCCTCATGCAACTCTGATTTCAACTACAGACAGTGAAGAAGGGTGGGTTGTCCATGATTGAATATTTACAAAAGGTGAAATCCATCTCAGATGATCTCACAAGAGCTGGACATCGGGTTCCAGAGACCAATCTTCCGCTTCACATTCTCGGAGGACTCGGACCCGAGTATGAATCTATGGTGATTGCCATAACAACCAAGAGTGAAGGAGTAAACATAGAAGAGTTAGCCGACATGCTACTTACTCATGAGTAGCATCTGGAGCAGCTACACGCCATCTCCCATGGCGTACCTGACACTCGAATCGTCTTGGAGAAATTTTCGCAGAGGCGTCGCTCCATATAGGTGCTACTAAAGGGGACCCTCTATTGGGTGCCCCCCTCCTTCTTCGAACCCTTCAGGGACTCCCAACTTATGGGTCACCCTCATTTTCTTCATTAGGCCAGTATCAAGCCCAATATTCAGAGAACTCGAGCCCAACGCCTTTTATAACTGCTCATGGATTCTCAACCCATAATCAACAACGCGGGGGACGTTCATACTGCGAAATAGGTGATCCAAGTGTCAATTGTGTGACAAGTTTGGCCATGTCACCGCTAACTGTCGTACATCGTACCATGGCTAGATCTGTAATGGGAGGGTCATTTTGCAGCATCGTGTCAACATTGTTTTGACCAGAATTTTAAGATTTCTCCACCACCCTCAGCTATGATAGTCGAACCTAACACAGTCTCTGATCCTGCTTGGTACCCTGATTCAGGCGCCACTAATCATCTTACAGCAGATTTAGAGAACTTACAGGTTCACTCCCCGTATCAAGGTACGGAACAAATTGTTGTTGGCAAATGATACAACTTTTTTCATATCGAATATTGGTGACTCATCTATTTTTAGCCTTGCCAGATTATTACAGCTTTGAAATATATTACATGTGTGTGCCATCACTAAAAACTTACTCAGTGTTGCTCGTTTTACGACTAACAATAGTGTATTTTTTGAATTTCATCCAACCTTTTATGTTATTAAGGATCAAGCTACGAAGGTGGAACTACTTCGAGATAGCCTTAAAGATGGTCTCTATCGTCTAGCCCAGACCCGTGAGCGTGCTACCAGGCAATCTGCTTGTTTTGGAGAGCGTTCTTCTGTCAGCACATGGCATCATCATCTGGGACATCTGACGTCCGCTACAGTTGCTTGTCTTATCTCTCATTATGGTCTACCTATTTTAGGCAATAAGATTCTTCCTTTCTGCGATGCATGTCAATTTGGAAAGGCTCATAAACTACCTTTTTCATTATCTCAGTCTCGAACTGGAGGACCTCTTGATTTGAAACATACTGATGTTTGGGGACCATTGTCTAGTTTCTCTACTATTGGGTATCGCTACTTTGTGCATTTTGTAGATGATTTTAGCCGCTATACTTGGATATTCCCTCTTAAACGCAAATCTGATATACTCCTAACTTTTCTCCAATTTCGAACTCTGGTTGAAAATCAG
>JBBUKS010000060.1:10914179-10939874 GCA_038050645.1 Hedychium gardnerianum
TCAATTAAAAAAAACAACAAAAATCTAATCAATTAGAAATAATTCTAATCGATTAGAATGTTTCTAATCGATTGATAATTGTCAATCGATTGATAGTAACAAATCGATCATCTTGATCGATTAAAAATCGATCTCGTATTCGATTCAGTCGCACTAATCGATTGGCAAAATTCATCAATCGATTAATGTCAATTGAATCGATTGGGTAATCGATTCGGCTCGATTCTGTTCGCAATTTTAGACTTGATAATCGATTGGCCGACCAAGCCAATCGATAAAACCATCGCGATTTGACCTAAAATTAGGTTAAATAGCGACGGTTTCCTCCGTTTTTCGTATTCTTTACAAAAATACAAAAAACAAAGAAAACCAAGCCGATCCTAAATTTTTTTATATGATTTTCGACGATTAAAAATTGTGTTATACTAGGAAAACTTGGTCTAGCATACAAACAATAAATCGACGAAAAATTTAACCTAATAACTATGAAAACGATGAAGAAACAGAGCCTTGGCTCTGATACCAATTGTTAGTTCTTGCAAAATCCTAGGCCGCATGAATTCTAGATAACTGAAATAAGAATTCGAATAGGAAAAACAAAAACATGAGTATGAATCTAGTTTCTTCTTATCATGTCATAGCAAAATAAGTACATAAACCAAAAGTTACAAAGAACCTGATTGAAGAGCCATTGTCTTTGTCCTATAGCGTCGTCGAGATCCCTGAGGAAGAAGAAAAAGCGGAAGCAATAGGAGAAGTCTTCCAAGGGAATTAGGGTGATGGTGCCGAAAAAAAACTCTTGGTCTAATGGAGAACCAAGAGAAGTCTCAAGAAGATGCCCTAAACCCTTGGGGACCTCCCCTTATATAGGCAATCAATCTGTTATCAGCCCATAGATGATAACGGATCGGACTAAAGGGTTCTACACTTACGGAGTCCACATCCAATGACCCGAAACTCAATAACTTAAGTTAGATCACTTAACGGGTTTCGGTATCGCAAGTCTTAAATTGCATGTAAGCCCACCTTAAGGGATAATTAAATCCAACAATTGGATGATCAGCCATTGAATGATGACCTTCTTAAGAAATTTCACGTGCTAGTTAGACATTTTGATGTTGACCAGTGTGCGTTCTCAATGGAAGACAAAGATCTTTTACTTTCTTCATTTTTAAATGTAGTGAAATCAGTGTTCTGCAAAGAGGAATATAATATGAAGAAATGCTTTTTAATGTAATATCTCTTACCACTTGCCACTGGGCATGTGCATGGCAATAATTTTATTTCCTTTTACTGCTGCACTTTTGCTAATTCCAATTGTTGGGTCATAAGCAGGTTCAGATATGGTTATACCAACTATTGCTAATTCCTACTTCTGATTGTTTGTTTATTAACTGTGACTTTTATGGTAAACTATAAACTGCACTCTCTAAAGCTCGAGGAAATATGATTTAGTTCTTCTCTTTATGGATGAAGTCTTCCTTTCACATGATTGATTAAGCAATACTATATCATTGTATATGCATCGAGATGTTTTAGTTTGCTGGTTACTGGTCAGAAAAAGCTTCTTTCAGATTCTATGTGCTGTTGAAGTAAAACTCTGATTCTATACAAATAAAGGGATTTTTCATCAGCAAATCCAGTCAATCTAACCTAATGAGATTGAACTAAATGAAGGTTAGTGATGATAGACAGATGGCCTTACCTAGAAAAATAGTTTCAGTATATACTTCTAGGCAGATATTGAAATCTAAACTCAACCTATTACATCCTTTGGTATACCCCATTTCATTGTTTCTTGTAATCTAGATTCCCTTGTAGCCTTTGTGTCCTAGGCCATTATGTGCTTTTCCAGGCCTAAGAATAGTTTTATCTTAAATCCTTGAGAAAGGTGGATGTTTTCTATCATATAAACATGAATCTTAGGACTTATACCCATGCTTATTAACAAGGAGTACTCAGTAATCCTAAGTCAACTTTAAGACAAAGCTTTTGCCGAGCTGTAATAGTTATGTCATGTGGCCCAACTATTTGAGCTCCCCTAAATCTTACCCTGCCAATGAATGTGCATTCTTAGCTTAGCATAGTAGATGAACATGTGGTGAAAAATAAAGAAAATACAGGACTAGGATATTCACACGGAGAAAATACTGACGTGTTTGAAAGCAATTTTGCATCTCAAGTCATAAGGATTGAATAAACAGTGGAACCTTCATCTCTGACTTCCTCTCATCTATCATTTCTCTACCTCTCTTTGTCCTATCGTGTCTTAAACACCAAACATGGTGATGAGTAGCAAAGATCACAATTGCTACTCAATATTCAATATAGGTCATGTTTGTTCACATCTCTGTTCTTGCTTCAATTAGCCATAAATTTGATGAGGAAGCTACCTGGTCTCCTGTTTCCTCTCTAATTTGTCTTGGGATATCCAACTTGTTGGGATCGTTGACATCACTAGAGGGGAGGTGAATAACGATTCGCTTCAATCTCGTTCGTCGTTCGTTGTGCTCGTCTACAATGAGCTAATACGCAACAGAAAATACAAATAACAAAACACAAAACAGAAACAAGCACAAACACAACTTGATTTTATGTGGTTCGGAATCACCAATTCCTACTTTACGACCTAGTCCTAGTGTTACCACCACTAAGCCTTTCTCCTTCTCGGATACCTTACGGAGGTGAAGAAACCTCTTACAAACCTGTTCTTACAACCCTAAATCTTAAACCCTAATTAAATTGTTGCAACCTAAATCTTAAACCCTAATTAAATTGTTGCAACCTAAATCTTAAACCCTAATTAAATTTCTGCAATCAAATCTCTCAGGTAATTGATTATAATTTCTCAACAAATTTCATCCCCATAATATATTCACGAAAATTTACATTTAGGCATATTCGAGTTAGCATTTGTGCATTTGCGTTTTATGGACCATGCTTGTGTTCAAGCCAATATCTTCTTCCGATTTAATAAGACCAATCCTCCATAAATCAAATAGTCTTGGACACTAATTTCTCATTCACCCACTCAAGAAATTGGTTTTAGGCGGTCTACATGTGAAATAGTCATCTATGACCCTATTCAACCAATTTAGTTACGAAAACCAATTTCCAACAATCCTTACATGAATGTAAATTATAATCGAAAGAGGTAACTTGTAGCTTTAAACCTTTCATAGTGGAATATAATCGGTTTTAGTTGGTTGTATATTGAACTATGTCATGAACTATTCGGTTGTTGGTGTAAATCAACACAAGCATACCCATATAATAGCCCCCTAGGCTTTTATAGGTTCTTTGTTGTGTCCGTTTTGACAATGGATAACGCTTGGGAATTCATAAGTGTTTGCAATTTTGAAGCAACTCTTATTTTACACTTATATAAGTGAGTTCCTATTAAGAGTATCCTCTAAATTAATACCCTATTGTACCCTCTATGACATAATATAGGAATCATCAAGAGCTTTTTGCTCACTCTATCCATTTGTAGGTCGCACTTTGCTGTTATGGAATGAGTTGGAGTAATTACTCATAGGTGTCTCGAATCGTGAATGTTAGTTGTCCCTTTTGAACTATAATCTTGGAATCTCCACTCCACATAGTTAGGTTAACACTACTCCATTTATATGTTGGGTTTTAAACTCATCCTTCTAGACAAGCAGTTTACTTATCTTTGAGTAAGCCTTTAATAAGCGAATTCTCAAGATTCTCCTTTGACTTAACATAGTCAATGGAGATCACACCATTAGAGATCAACTACCTAATCGTATATGTCTCCAACGAATGTGTCGAGACCGATCATTATACATGTTACTCTATGCCCTCCCTATAGCTTGTTGGCTATCGCAGTATATTATAATTGTTGACACAAGTTTTGTCCAAATCGGAATGGACACCAAGAAGTTGCAGAGTCATTTCATTCTTCTCCAGGTTTGTCTAAAGCTATGAACTTGGACTTCATAGAGATCGAGCTATGCATGTTTGTCTTGAGAACTTTCAAGACACTGCTCCTACTCCAATGGCTAACACATAACCATCGAAAGCCTTTCGTTGGCCTCCTTTGTTGTTGGAAATTGTCAATGTTGATCCAATAATTTCAGGTTCGGTCAGTCAGTTTGTCGACAAGTCGACAACTCAAACCTGTGGGCATTGATATGACGACGTGGATCGACTCCCCTTTAAAATTATTGATACACCTTTTCGGTTATCAAGACACCCCTTCGGATGATAGATGCACCCTTCTTGGTATTGTCACCATTGACTTAATTTTGTCGGTTATCGATTTAATATCATTAGTCGTGGAATCGCCTCTTTGGATGTCAACACACCCCTTAGGGAAAACTTATCATTTCGGTGTTTTAAGGTCGAGGCAAAGGCAAGCCTTCTCTCTTTAAGATGATATTGCTAGTTTTGGTGCTTATAGTTGAGTACTATCCTTTCATGATACAATAACCTATGACTTGAAATGGGAATACTCTATATTTTAAGTTTTGTTGAACTTTCGAAACCATTATGATGCACCCCTCTACTACTTGCCCCAAGATCTTGTGGAAAAGAGATAAATCATGGTACCAAGCGGTCTCCTAGGTGGGAGGAACCTATTCCCTACGGGAATGAACCCCAGGGGATTTGAACCTTGCTCGTAGAACTTTTGAAACCTTGGTAGCAAAAGGTCATACGCTGACCCTAGGCGCCCCACACGATCGGTCTCACAATCATTTGTAGAGAGGTAAATCACAGGCGACCTTTGGCAGTTGAACAATGACCATTGTATGAGGAGGGCAGGAGCCTGGCAAGCATTACGCTGCCAGGAATTAACCTCCAACCTCTTGGTGGCAACGCCCCATGCAATGACCATCTACCCGCCCCGTGGGGACAAAAATCCCCATGAATGAATCCCAGGGGATTCGAACCTTGCTCCTAGAACTTTTGAAACCTTAGAACTATTTAAAGAGGAGAGGAAGAGAGAAAAACTCAAGAGAACTCATAACTTTAAGTGATTTTAGTAAGGGGAGAGGGAATTAATTTATAGGGATGAATGGCCATTTTTAAGGGGAGAAAAGACTCAAATTAGAGGTGTGTCCTTTTCTAAAAGTTACCTTAATTAATTAAGGACATTGTGTTGTTTTGATTAACATGACATTTTTAGGTTGTTCCCTTTTGATTGTTATAGCAACTTCTGGTGTTGTGTTGTTCTGCACACAACATTACCATGTGGCAGGCTCTTATTGGCGATCTGGGTGTTTTGTGCTTTGAATCATGCAATTACACGCTTTGCAATCATCAAGACGATGCATTTTGTGCGCGTTTCAATGCACAAGTCAAGGATAGGAGACACTCATCTATTGCATCCTCAATTTAAAAGCCACATGGTGGCTGTGACAAATTGCTGCTGGATACGACAAAGAGACTGAGGCTAGCGTTTTTGGCATTGTTTTGGTGCACATGCCCTCTGTTTGTGTTTTCCTCAAAAAACAAACACTATTGATCTTTAATTAATTAATTAATTAAGATTATAATTTGGATTAATTAATTAAATTGCTGCAACCAAATCTCTCAGGAATTGATCGTAATTTCTCAGCTGATTTCATCTCCTTAATGGTCCCACGAGAATTTACATTTACTCATACTCGAGTTAGTGTTCACGGATTTGCGTCTTATGGCTCACGCTCATGTTCGAGCCAATGTCTTAGTCTAATTTAATCATACCAATCGAATAGTCTTGGACACTAATTTCTCATTCACCTAAGAAATTGATTTATGACGGTCTACTCGTGAAATAACCATCCATATTCCTATTCGATTAATTTGGCTGCGAAACCAATTTCCAACAAGTACTAGATATCTTTCTTTCCCATCTCTGTTATTGTTTTCCCTTTAATCAGTATATCTGAATATATCAACTTTTCCTTCCTCTGAGTTAGTTAGAAATTTCATTATTCCTTGTTCCTGTTTTCTGTTTGTTTAACTGACTACTGGATGCTCCATCTCAATTGGCAATTTATTTTCTGAAAGATCTTTGTTATCTTCTACTTGAATGCCAATTGATAGCCAATAAACACTAATCTTTAGCATTTTCGTTTGTTTCTATTTATATCCATCTTGGTTGAGTTGGTTTATTCTTTCTTCAGAAGCATGCTAGCACTTTAGGTCCAAAAACTTCAGATTTAAGTTTTGTACAATGATGAAGGGAACCACTGGCAAAGAATAAGGAGATGGTGAAAAGGACTACTTTTAAGATGGTTTTATATTAGGTCTGCACTTTGCAATAGTGGTATTGGAGGGAATTCAAACACTTTCTTTTGCCTCACATTCTCATCCACAGATGTGTGGTTTATATTTGCTTGTTTAGTTTCGTTCATAGGTTGATGCTATGGTGGACATGAAATCTTGCTTCTATTGTGAGAAGCTTTTGACATCTGTGTTTATTTGAAACTTTCCAAGTTTACTCTATGGTACAGAGTAGCAGTTATTCTAAAAACTTCCCAATTTTTGTTTATCAGGATAGTGAAAATGTGCCTCCTGATAAAGAAATGTACAAGCGAATTGAGAAACCTGTTAGTTTGCCAGCTATCTCACAAAAGGAACATATTTATCAGACTCCTCCAAAGGAGAGCATGACTCAGGAAGGTATTCACTGTTTAGAATAGTAATTCCATCTCACCCAAGATGCCTAAATTATCTTTCTGGTTATTTCTTCTCTCTTCTTTCCAAATATGCTAACTTTGTACTATCAAGCTGTGCAGATTCGGTTACAGGGAATATTGCTGCTGGGAAAGAATCTTTGCATCAGAGTAACAGAGTAAGCATGCTATTGTTTTACTGCCTAAGGAACTAACAGAAAAGGAATCACGTGCTTATGAATGCATTGAAAGAGATTCCAGAAGGTTTAGTAAAATTTAGGAAACTAGTTGTTGGTTATATAATTAATCATATCCTATTTCTTGTCTATTGGATTTTGTTTCTGACTGATATTTATTACCAAAGTTTCATTGCTTTGTTTGTATCCATCTTTTTCTGGCAGGCTACTGGGGGAGCAGGAAAGAATAATCATCCTGTCGGTTCAAATTCTTATGAGACTGATAGGTCTTGCGAGCTTGAGTTTGGAAGCTATTGTCTTTGGTCTAGGGAACATAGAGAAGTAATCCAAGATTCTCTTGTGAAGAAACTCAAGGATCAGCTGTTTGAGGCAAGAGCTTACTATCCAAGCATCGCAAAACTAAAGGGACAGGAAAGCCTTACACAGGAAGTGAAACTGAACATTCAAGATCATGAACGCGTGCTTAGTGACGCAGTCTCTGATTATGATCTTCAACCATTGTAAGTAACATGTTCCCTGAAGCTTCATCTTCACTATTAACTTCTCTGGTATTGAAGTTGTTCAACTTATTTATGGAACCCATTCTAGTTAAAACTTCTGGAAACTTTGAATATTTTGGTTTAAATGTACTCACTCACCAACCTGAATTAGTTGAGATCATTACTTACCCATGGTAGTCCCCTCTATTTCTATTTATTATTCATCACAAAAATTACAATTTGAACCTTGAAATATATGGCATTAATATTTTAAATTAGGTCCCTACTATTGTCCCTCAAGCTAGCTCAACGATATTATGAAAGCTTGTTATATATATATACTCAATCCTAGAATCTCTTAACAATAAGACTTGATTAGCAAATCTGCTAATTAATCATCTGGGCTCACATGCAATGTGATAGTTTCATTGCATTGCACATTCTATCTAGCAAATTGAGAACCAATCTATGTGTATTTTTCTCGTGGAGCATTGGATTAGAGGCTATGCACGGCAGTTTGGTTGGCACAGAGCTTTATCAACCCTTTAGGAAAGCATGGCCCAATGTCGGTATCAATTGTTTAACCAAGATAAGCATATATTTATAGTTAGAGTATATACTGACTGAATGTTGTTGGTCTCAGATGTGTGTATATGTGTACATAGTTCCTGCAAACACACAAACCATGTTTCTATTATGGTCCATAGACTCCATACTGACTTGAATGATCTGCGAATAATATGGAGGTTTGATATGGCAAAATATGGTTTAAATTGTTTTATTAGCCAAAATTGTACCAAAATCAATAGTTGTAAGATGCAATCCTTACCAGGAAGTAGGAACTACTGCTATCCCTAGGGAACAACAGAACCATTGAATTTTTTTTTTTCAGAATTGTTGTATGGCTTTTCTTTCTTTGTAAATATTAAGATTTTGACTTCTTCCTTTGTTTTTTTCAGCGAGCAGGTGAAGATACACAAAATGGATGAGGCTATTGCCAAAGCCAAGGCACATACTGTAGATTGCTATAATGTTGATAGAAAACTAAGACAAATACTTGATCTAACAGAAGATGAAGCTCGTTTTCATATGAAGCAAAGTGCATTCCTGTATCAGCTTGGTGTCCAGACCATGTCCAAAACATTTCATTGCCTTTCAATGAGATTGACAGTGGAGTATTTTAAATCACCCTCAGCAGATACAGAACACTCAATTTCCAACAAAATTGATGATCCACGTTTTCAACACTATGCGATATTTTCAAGAAACATATTGGCCCTGTCAGTAACTATCAACTCAACTGTAGTGAACTCCGAGGTATAGCCTTCTGATCTTGGCCTTCTATATTTCGATATCAAAGATTCTGTTCCCCATATTAACCAACTTTATTGTATCACAGGATTCTGATAACATGGTTTTCCATGTGCTAACCAATAAACAAAACTTCTACTCTATGAAGCAGTGGTTTGCCAGAAACTCATATGGAAAGGCAACCATTCACGTTTTGAATTTTAACGAGCTTAAGCTTAAAGACTTTAGTAACCTAGATTTGGAAGAGATGTCAATGTCTGAGGAATTCCGAGTCTCCACTCATGCTGTTGATCAACTCTCCCCTTTGCAGACGAAAATTAAATACATATCAGTATTTGGTCATTGCCATTTTATTCTTTCTGATTTATTCACAAATCTAAGGAAGATAATAGTTCTTGATGATGATGTTGTTGTCCAGAAAGACATATCATTCTTGTGGAATCTTGACTTAGGAGGGAAAGTGAATGGTGCTGTAGAATATTGTGGGATCAAACTCAGTGAGTTAAAATCTTATCTAGACACTGATAGATATGATGGTAACTCTTGTGCCTGGATGTCTGGAATAAATGTACTTAACTTGGAGAAATGGAGAGAACATGATATCACAGGAAAGTACCAAAGGTTTCTCTGTCAGGTAATGGCTACATTTACTATAGTTTACTCAATATTGCAGCTAAATTTGTCAGTTACTATAGTTTGTAAAGTATTTCTGTGCATCTGCGAATAACAGCTGCATCATGAAAATGAAGCATCATGGAGAGCTGCAGCAATACAAGCGAGCTTACTTGTTTTCCATGATCAGATATATGCACTCGATGATACTTTGGTTCAGCAAGGACTCGGTCATGATTTTCAAGTCTGTAAGAACAATGTAAAGAATGCAGCAGTGCTGCACTATGATGGCAACATGAAGCCTTGGCTTGATCTGGGCATTCCCAAGTATAAGAAATATTGGAAGAAGTACCTCACACGAGAAGAGAGGTTTATGGAAGAATGCAATGTTAATATATAAATCGAAGTGTAGGATTAAATTGAAGCAAAGCATTTGAAGAGTCGTCACCAACAGACTTGAATGGGAGGTTTCTGATGATAGTTGGTTCATGAGATTGAGCATGTAATTGATTTAGGTTTATGTTGCGTGTTCCATTTAGAGAATTTTTTTTGTAAATATATATCGAATCATAAATATCTGAATGATAATTTGACACTCTTCCGTTGCACTGTAGTCTCGTAGAAAATAGACATTACATTGCATCATTCATTTGGTATATAGTCTGAGGTTTACTGCATTAGAATCTCCAAATCGAGAAGTGTTCAGTGTAAATTGTTCTCTTTCCCTTGGACCTTTTAATTTCGACCTCATTGTTCCTTTGTTTTTTTAAAGTTATGTTATCATCTCGTATTAAAATGTCTTCGATTTCACAGTGATAAAAAATAAAACGTTCGTTTTCAATATTTTCGTCAATCCGTTTTATGATTAATCAGGTCGGGTAACGTCGGATCTGGATAATCAACTCGGTCCCACGGAAGTTTCCCACCAGCCACCAGGGTAAATCGGGAAGCGCTAATGGAGGCCCATCCAAATAACCAATATTCTAAGACCCGCTTCTCATTGGAGGAGATAAATTAGGAGGACTAATTTTGTTAGCTCAGTATATAAAGAAGAATAGGAACCTGATTACGAGTTAGAATTTGATCTTCAAATTTTATAATAATAATATCTCATGTATTAATCATAATAATAACTTCGGTTTCACGAATTTTATTATATTACATCACTCAAAATTAATTATGATTTCATCTAGTGTTTAAAATCATATTTTTGTCTCACGGACATGATAAGTTGATAAAAAATAATGACGAATCGAAAGAGTTATTGTTAGATATTTTTCATGGAGTTTGAATCATTAGTGACTTTGGATGTCATATTAGGACATACCTGTATTTTTAGGATTTATTTGATAACTAGGGCCGGCCGTCCACCTAAACTAATCGAACCGAAAATTCATGTATAAAACAAAACAAAAAATATCACAATTTTCACCTCTTCTTTTCTTTATCAATAACGTCTCTAAATTCAAAAGAGACCCACTCACCCATCGCGTGGAGATCACGTGCACTGACTACTTTGCCTTTTTCATAAATTCTTGACTTACCTGATTTACCTACCGTGAAAGCATCAAACAGGCCCTACCGTAGGGCCCGCTTCTTCATCCCACGATCGCCGCTTGGTAACTTTTCAGGTGAATTCGAGAGGGGTAAACAAGAATGGATCGTCTTCCGGCTAGGAGACGCTCCGCCCCAATTTAATTCGAATTGAGCGCGGCGGGGCCCACCGCGCACGTGCGAGGTCCAGTAGTACGGGTCGAGTCGTATGTGCGAGGGCTCGCTCGTGTTCCAATTCCGAACCAAAAGCTACCGTCTCTCACGTGCCGACGCCCAAACAAATCTCCGGTCTCGTCTCTCTCCCTCTCGTCTCCAGCCCATTTCTCTCGTTTTTTCTTTTGTTTTCTTGCCCTCTCTTCGCACTCGCTCGCCGGCGACGAGATCAAAGAGGGGAGGAGAGGCAAAACCCTCTTCTGTGCGTTCCGATCCGACGCTATTCCTATTGGTCCGACGGCATTTGCTGGAAGGTGAGGTAGGGTAGAAAGAAGGAAGGGGGGAGGGGGAAGATAGCGGCGGCGTCGGAGAGATGTCGACGGAGGAAGAGAAGTTGCTGAAGGAGGCGAAAAAACTTCCATGGGAGGATCGGCTCCTTCATAAGAACTGGAAGGTGCGAAACGAAGCCAACATCGATCTGGCCGCCGTTTGTGACTCCATTACCGATCCGAAGGATCCGCGCCTCAGAGAGTTCGGTAAACCCTGATCCTTCCTCGATCCGAGTCGTTCCCTTTTCCTTTTTTCTGTGCGCGCTTCCACCTGATCCATGGGTTTTTTTTTGCTGGTCCGAGTGGTAACTTTGTTAGTTGAATAGTTTTTAATCGTCGGTACTTAATCTGAGTGAAGCTATTAGGTTTTGATTTGTTTTGAAATTCTGGTATTAGGTCCTTTCTTCAGAAAGACAGTGGCCGACTCTAATGCGCCAGTGCAGGAGAAGGCGCTTGATGCCCTGATTGCATTTTTACGTGCAGCAGACGCTGATGCAGGAAGGTGAATGCTTTTTTCTCTCTGTTTGACACTTTAACCTACTAATTGGTTAACGAATTTGTTGTTTTAATTTAGGTACGCGAAGGAAGTTTGTGATTCCATTGTTTCAAAATGTCTCACCGGTAGGCCAAAGACAGTAGAGAAAGCTCAGGCAGCCTTTCTCTTGTGGGTCGAGTTGGAGGCAGCCGAAGTGTTCTTGGTATGAAGATAATAACTTCCCTAGATGCTCTTCCAATGTTCTAAATATATTAAATTGGTTGTGATGCATGAATTGAAACCATGTCTCTTATTGTTGTGTTACATTTCCTGCATATGTAATACTTTTCCTCTTTTATTGGATGGTTTCTCTTAGCGTACATCTTCAGTTCATCACATTCTTCTAATTTGTCATACATCTCTAAGCCTAATAATACAGAATCTTGTACATTTTTGTAATGTCTTTGTTAAACCTCTTTCCATGTGTCTGAGCCTGGAAACAAAAAATACTCAAATTTCTCTCGATATATTTAATATGTATTCAGCAATTTTAATTTTGGTTAATTTATTACAGAATGAGAAAATTCCCCAAATTTCATGATTAGGGTTTGTCAACCTGATTATGGGTTTCAGGAGACAAATATAATACCAAATATCATGATAACTGAATTATTATATTAGATTTTTGTTGGCAATGCAACGTCCACTACATTGCTCGTGTAGGATATAGAATTAGAGAAAAGGATTCCAAGTAGTCATTTCTACAATTTATTCATTATGCACTTGCTAAATCAATGTTAAGAAAACTACTTTTGGAAATGTCATATCCACTGGCATTTGTTCTAACTGGATCTCAGTTGGTTAGCCCATAGAATGGGAGAGTTCATTTCCAGACATTTGGAGCAGAATATTTGGATTGGATTCCTTCTGTTCTGCCTGGAAAGAGTATAACACTGGGGATGAGCATGGTAGATTAATACTCTGATGTAAAAAAAATAAAATCAGATTTTGAGTAGGGAGTAGATCAGTTCTGAATTTTGTGTGAAGTCAGCGTACCTTCTTACCCTAATTTGATTCAACATATTCATATCGTGGCAAGCTTGAACATTGATGATAGATCATGAGAACATGTGTCATTGCGGCTTGTCAAGAAATGTGGTGCATCTTAACTTGTTGAGTTTGTGATCCTTTTTTTCTCTAATCATTTTTTTTGAGGCAAACAAGGGACATGACATTTTCCTTCAAGAAAGTGGTAGGAACATCTGTCAAGAGGATATCATTTTTGAAAGACTTGTGCAACTTCTGTGGGTTTGCTTGTGTAGGTTAAGACATGAAGCCTCCCTTAGGATCTTGATCACATTGATCATATTTAGCTTGCTAAGTTCTGTTCTCAAGTAGATTTTAATGCCAACCGACAAAGAATATTTGTTAAACTGCCTTTAAGTTGTCTATATCTACAACACAATTGGAGCACAACAAAAATTATGAGTGAATCCACCATGCAATAGCAGTCCAATCTTTAATGTCACACAAATGCTTTCACTTGTTTGCGTTCCATCACATGTAGGGCTGTGGAGTTTGGATTAAAGCTTTTCTCTTTGATAATGCTCAAATGATTCCTTTCCATTTTGCCTATAGGTGGTTTTAGAGGTGGTGGATAGAGTTTTCTCAATTTCTATTAGATGTGTAGTAGCATGGTTTAAAATTTTGTATAATGTCGAGCGAAACAGTTGAAACATGTTATGATAAATTACCGAAACTCGATATTACTTGAAAGCGAGATAATGTCTCCTGTGTCGTTGTGTCAATCATGTTGACGAATATCATTTCATGTCAACACTCGTTACCTCTTAACATGCAAAAATTTAGATAATGTTGTTATTTTTTTTTATTTTGTAGTTTGTCTCCATAGAGATAATGTCAAAATCATAACATTCCAGATGGAAAGCTAACATTAAAATTAACTATATAATATTTTTTTTCTTTTTCTTCTCTAACTCTTTCCTCCTTCCACCTCTAATTTACTATTGACACCATACATCAGAATGTTGGTACGATACCAAAATAATATCGTTCTAACCAAAGATCGAAGCATTGGCATGGTCGTGATTTCGAACCTTGTGTAATAATGCTTGGAATTTTGTTCAAAGTAACACGAGTGAAAGGGAAACACACTAATGCCTTCTCTCTCTCTCTCTCTCTATACATTTTTGAGGTTGTTTTGCCATGTAATAATGGGCAAAAACTTTGGCTTATGGATTGTCAATGTGAAAAATTGGTTTAAGTTATCGGGTCTAAAAAAATACCAATTAACTCAGCTGATTTGAGTTTTAAATTTTATACTATATGAAATGTAAGCATAAAAACTTAATAAACTACCTACTTAAGCATAGTAAATTATCTCCAATAGGCCATCTCCTCAAAATCTATAGTATATATTAAAAGTTGTGTGCACAACTTGACTTCCTATTTTAGAGTGATGTATTTAAGCTTTAAAATTAATGGACAATCAAAAATCTCTATTTATTTTAATTCAATAAATTTAACCATTGTTCTTTACCATCCAATTAATGTAGTACCATATCTCAACATAATTGCCAAGTACTGGATGTATAAAGCTTTTGAGTACTCATAGAGAAGTAAGAATACAATTCTCATTTACTAATGTTACTCCAATGTTTGAATTTTTCTTCATGCCAGTATTTATAAATTTGCTTCATATTAGTTAATTATTTTTCATTATTAAAATTTTCACTATTTATCAATAAAATATAATTTTCTTACTTAATAAGATATTCCTATTGGTACAATATACTCAAAATCCTTATTTTAAATCTTGTATCTTGTCGGGCAAAATGGTCGAAATGTATAGTTTCGTTAAATTATCGAAACTCAATACCACTCGATAATGTCTCATTCCTATGCTTATCTCCTACCTCCTTCAATCTCTAATCTATCTCTGACGCTATGCATCGAAATGTTGGCACGATTTGTTCCAGCTAAAGATGGAAACTCCGACGCAACTCGAGATTTTGAACCTTGCTCAAAATACTCTCCATGTTTATATTTTGCTCATTCTATGTCTAAAATTTTAATATTATACAAGTCTCCTATGAGATTGTTGGTAAATCCTATTAATTTACCTCATAATAGCTTTAAGAATTTTAGAATGGAGAGAATAGTTTTTGATATTAAACTTTTGGGGCTAACTTAATAGAGTAAAAAATTTAATGATAAATAATATTATTATGTAAGATATTTCTAATTAAGTAAGCAATAATGCTAAGATAATTTTCTCATTTATATTTTATGTATAACACGCAATGTAAGGTCATCAACTCATTTAGATAATGATCAGAAGTTATTTACAATGACATTCCAAGTTGCAACACTTTCATTTTCCCTTCCCAAATCCTTATTTTCTCTCTAACTCTGATAGCTAACCCAATATACTTATTGTTTTTGACATGGACTAAAAACTTGTTAATCGATCCAACCCAAATCAAGTGGGCGAGCTCATACTTCAATTCTCTTTCATTCATAGTTGTCAAAGTTGTATTAGGATTGGGATTGGATAGTCAAAAAAAAACAAAGATTAGTTACATCAGATTAGGATATGTGGAATCTTAATGGACAAAAAAAAATTTTTAAAAAGAAGAGAAAGATATAGTAAAATCATTTTGTATATATGATTACAACAAATATAAAATCTTGAGAAGCATGGCTATTTTATTTCATTACATATCCGATCATTAGTAATACAATATACAAATAATGTCATATTTATAAATATAAAATTAATATAAAAATAGATTGTAAACAATAATAAAATCGTTTTTTAGTTTAGGTTACTCAATAACACTAGTTTGTTAGTGGTTTTTTAAAATAAAAGTTTTATTATTTAATATTCATTTAATATAGGATTTAGTTGGTCTTTAACTACATTTAGATCTTTTTAAGTTAAAGGAAGAGTAGTTTTAGAATTATTGATGATTGAGAGATATTATTTCATTCTCTCTTGATCCACAATAACTCTATCGATGCATGATAACCTCACTTATCAATAGTGAGCTAGAGAAATATGATGAGGTATCATCTTCAATGAGCGAAACTCTCTTTCCTTCCTATGTGATCTCTTTAAGAATCAACCTGGATTAAAGGAAGGCTTTGCTCAAGGTTTTAAAACATCTCAATTTGACTAAATTTTAACTTGAATTCATTCATTTTCTTTCTTATTCTGATCAAACTGTCATGGTCTCTGTCAATTTCTAATTCAATCTAACTAGTTTGTGTTTATTTTCTGAACTTCTCTAACTTTCTGAGATGCTGATCTTTCTGAAAAAAACTGGATCTGTCATTGCGGATACTGATCCAACATGAGCGATCCATATTGGCATTTGCCAATTTAGCCAACTATGGATGACTTGTTTTTGTCGACCTGAAGAACATGATCTTGGTCAAAATTTGGTAAAATAAATTGACCTGAAACTGAGTTGAACTAGGTTGTCATTTGTTGCGTAGTTGGTGACGGGCTTTATGGAGTAAAGTGAGTTATAAGGATGACTTTGCCAACACATTGTTTGAATTCTGAATAAACCGTTCTCAATAACGGGCCTGAATGCAAAAGTGTGTGAGACAACACCTTAATTATAAATTAAGTGTAAAATACATTTGTGTTACAATATTCCTAACATGTAAAAACTAATGAATTTATGAGGCAGTATGTTCAGTCTTGCTTTTTGCTCACTGTCTTGATATAGTCCATGATCAGAGGAGCTTGGCCTAAAGGTTGAATTGTTGAATTCCAGGCAAGCTCGAGTCAATTTATTGGTGAAACTCAAGTTCTGTTAGGAGATATATTATGAATATAGGTTTTTTGAAGTGAATGTAGAGGAGAAAATAGAGAACATGCCTTTGAAACTTACAACTAAACCAACTTCATTGTTTTAATTTCAAACATATGTTATTTAATAATAGATCCTTAACTGATATCTGATGGTATTTTGTTTCTCAGTTCATACTGGTGTATATAATTATAATTAAGGTTAATCACATGTACCTCTTCATCAAGGGTAATCTAGGTATCCATTTTTTAAATCTAAAATCTTCTTGTTCCCTCATCAGTTCCATGTGACAAATTTAATATGTAAATCGAATCAAATCATAAGAAAAGTTTAGAAAAATATTTTCTGTATTTTTAAAATGTTTTGAATATCTGTTTTTGTTAATTATTATTCAATTTGTAGTGACTTTTAAATTAGGGATTAGAGCAGAAATATTAGACATGAATACTCTGAAGCTCCTAGCGGTATATATAATTTTCCTATATTTAATTTAGCTGAATTTGGATTTATTAACAATTATTTGATTGTCTTTGGGCAATCATAATCCAGATTAATCTGGATTAGCACATTGGCCAATCCTGCTAATTGTGATTTTGTCACTGCTCTTTTCTTGGGACTTGGTTTGTTGGACTGTTAAAAGTAACATATGGTTATAGTTGGAGTCTTTCTTTGGATGTGGGGATGGACTTGTCTATTTGTCGATATATCTTCTTGATTAAACTCAAATCTTAGCATTGTTCCTAGTCTTATTATTACAAAGTTGCTTGGGATTTATGTAGGATAGCTATTTTTTCTTTAAGGTTTTAGTTGGAGTCTTTCTTTGGATGTGGGGATGGAGCTGTCTATATGTCAATATATCTTCTTGATTAAACTCAAATCTTAGCATTGTTCCTAGACTTGTTATTGCAAAGTTGATCTGGATTTTATATAGGATATCTATTTTTTTTTCTTAATTATGATTGTTCATATATTTAACTGGATCATTACACTTAACTATGCAACTAAATAAGAAAGTAGTTGATTGACACATCATATACTTGCAAATCTTGAGACTGTGACAATGCTTTTTCTATGTAGTTCTTTTTTAAAACAAAAAATATTTTTTGGTGTTAGTTAGTATATTTTGCTCTTCTTTTTCCTAATGATTTCTTTTTGTTGCACAAATATTTCTATGAAGGGTAGATAACCTTCTTACCTTCTACTTGGAATGTCAGGAAGCAATGGAGAAAGCAATAAAAAATAAAGTTGCAAAGGCAGTTGTACCTGCTATTGATGTGATGTTTCAGGCTCTTAGGTGTATATCTTACCCATTCTTAAATTCTGCTTCATTTACTGTAGTTTTACGCAAAATCTAAGAATTAATATTCTTTCACTTACTGCAGTGAATTTGGGGCAAAGGTGGTTCCTCCCAAGAAGATCCTAAAAATGCTTCCTGAACTTTTTGATCACCAAGATCAGAATGTTCGTGCTTCTTCGAAAGGACTTACCCTTGAACTATGTCGGTGGATTGGAAAGGAACCTGTAAAGTCTATTTTATTTGAAAAAATGCGGGATACTATGGTAAGATTTTGGTCATTTTTAGTTCATGGTGTATGATTGTACTCATTTCTAATGTTCTTCTGATTATATAAAGAAAAAAGAGCTAGAAGCAGAGCTTGCTAATGTATCAGGAGTTGCTAGGCCTACTCGGAAAATAAGGTAATTTAGCTATTAGTTAATGTCTTTTCTTGCTTTTATTCTTATCATACACACTATGTTTGCTGTAGTGTTGAATTTCTGTAATGAAAATTTGAAATTTCTATATGGAAAGATGACAAGTTGCCCTTTGTGAAAAAATGTAATAGTTGTTTGGTCATTTTTGATGTTATTTGGTTGTGATTTGGTTTACTTGAGATCGTGGGTGCCTATGATATCTGACTTATTTATGGATACCTGTTGGTCTGAGTACTCATTTCTCATCCATAGTGGTAACAGGTAGTTAATTGAGTTTGGGTTTAGATAAACATGGATATGTGAACCCACTGCCATTCCTAATATATAAGGATTTATTATAAAACATTCAATATGTGTGTATGTGTGGTACTAAACCCCACAACACATAACTAATAACTCTAATAACCTAATAACTAATGCTTACTCTAATACCAACACTCCTCCACAAACTAGGACACAAATAATATCAGCGTCTACTTTGTTACATAAATTAGAAAAAGCTTAAAAAACAACAAAATTGATAAAGACACCATACTTGTGCAGTGGCATGAAGACACGAGAATTTGGATTCATCTTTCAAAGAGTCCATCATTGGACTGTTATGAAGCCTGGAGAGAGATATTTGAAGTTAGTTATGATCTTCAAAAGGTCTCAATATAACTCTCTCCAAAGGTCATGCTATAGCTTTCTTGACTCCCCCTTTAAATTGAAGACTCTACATTGTGAAAATGGATGACAATTTGTATGAGGTTTCAGTTTAAAATGAATATATTAAGGTTCCAACATCTACCCTAATAATGGGGAGCTAATAATGGCTGAGTTGACTGTGTGAAGGTTGATGATTACTCTGAGAGACGAGGATGCCAGAGAGATATTGATTGAACTTATGATACTACTTGAGAGAGAGGATACTCGAAAAGGGAAAGATTATTACTCTATCTTGTCATTTTTTTTTCCTCACCTACAAAATCAATGTTGCTGAATTAAGTGAAATAGTGGTTCCAATCATCCAAACATAACTAACAGGGAGAAATTTTAGTAGTAGACTGGGTTATTAGTCATTTTACTGCAAGAGAAGAAGTAGATATTAGAAACTATAAACTCAAACAAATCTTATCTTAACTCATGCGTATAAAAATGAAATGTATGATAAAATTGAAACTTAGATCTTAAGGCAAAAAGGAGTAGAAAAAGGAAAATTGAAGGTGAAGGTTGTGCAAAAATAAGTGCTGTAATTCTCTCATCATTCTTTCCTAATGCTCTCTATTTTGATTCACCATGACTATTGGAGGAAGGATGGGAAGAAAAGTAGTGCTTATGACAAGAGAGATAGGGAAGAAAATTGTGGTTTATTACGACCGAGATAGGAGATTAAGTAAATTATAATTTATGATGATTAAAAGGCAAGGAGGAGGAGGGGAGCGGGGAGGGAGAATGAGGAAATTAGGAATTTAAGGAGAGGGTGAAGAAAATTAGGATTTCATGATGGTGGAGTGGATAGAAAGAAGAAATTTAGAGATTTTGATAGTGGAGAAAAGAGTGGTAGAAAATTAAGGTTTATGATGGAGGAGAATGAGGAAAAGAAAACTAGGTTCGCGACAATTAAGGTTTATGATGGTGGAGGCGAGTTCATGCCATCAAAAATGACTTGCAGCCGCCACCTTATGGTATTATAAAGAAAATCCTAACTCTAGAAGAGGAACCTGCTCTAGTACTAAAGTTGAGAGGATGAAATATTGTATTAGTATTGATTGTAAGAGGCAACTATTGCATGATATAATGTTTTATGATTCAACATAATACCTTATAGGCCACATAACTAAGAATTCAGTCATATTAATGACTTATTAATGGTCATTATTAATGGTCATAAGATATATTTAATACTATGAGCTTTAACAAAAAAATGTTTCTCATGACTAAAGTATTCTGCATAGGGCATTTATTTGCTTGCCAGTTAGAAACTTCTCAATTTTTTTTACCAGGAAAGTATATTTAATCTAGTTACAACTGGTTTATGAACAAATAGTCCTTGCAGATTGCAATGCATGGCTTAAACCAAGAATCTGGGATATTCAATTCATAATCAACTTTTAGGCCATCACTCGTCTAACCAAATATGGCTTAGCAATATGCTCATCTGTTATGGCAGTACTACCCTCCAAATCTAGTACTAGCAAAGTTAGTTTATCTTGATTCTTTAATAAAAAGTTTATATTCATGAAATTTCTTTTAAGGTAACCTTTAGCTCTTCCAAGCCTGAATATTTAACTTTGTAGTTCAAGATTTACATAATGGAAACTTCTGTTCCCCTAATGTTTTCCCCGATGCACAGTTCCCCCCTAAACTCAAAACTTACAGCATGATTTTAAAAATTGAATCCATTTTGACTTTGGTCCTTTATCACAAGTTGGAAATGCCACTAGCTGTACATATGTATTTGCTTATTGGTTGAAATATCATTCTCATTTAAAAATCTAATGGGCAATGTGAGAATCATACAAGGAGGGGGACTTCATTTCTGAGACTACTTACAGTTTAAGATGCACTTCGTGTATGTGTGTGTATAAAATGATCATTTTGCAATATGTACATACTATGATGTTAGCTTGTGTATTTTATTAGAATAATACTTTTCAAAGTGTTTTTTAGATCTGAACAAGACAAGGAATCTGAACAAGAAGTTGCTTCTGAAACCGTGGCTGCTGGTGCTCCTGAAGAATCTATAACAGATGGTTAGGAAGAGTTTGGTTATTAATAACTACCTAACAAATTCTGCTAGTAATTTAATTAAGTTTTTCCTTGTGATATGTTTTTGTTTGACTTTGCCTGTCACATTGTGCTGTTACATGGTGCTAATGTGACTTATCTTCCAGTCCCTCAGGAAATTGATGAATACGAGCTCGTTGATCCTGTTGATATTTTGATCCCTTTGGATAAGTCTGGATTTTGGGATGGAGTGGTTAGTGTTTTTGCTTGCATTGCTTCTGCCTTTAGAAAATCCTACTGTTGGATTTTCTCTTGCATTAGTGATAATGGATATGCCACTATCTGTTTCTAGAAAGCTGCTAAATGGTCTGAAAGAAGGGATGCTGTTGGTGAACTTACTAAGCTTGCTTCAACTAAAAGAATTGCTCTTGGTGACTTTTCTGAAGTCTGTCGAACACTTAAAAAGGTATATTTCGTATCATCTTAAACTTCATGACATATTCAGGTAGATTGATGTTACAAACACATTTTAAATATATTTTTCTTGATTTTTTTATCGGCATTCTGGGTTAGTATTTATTTGCTTGTCATTGATGTTGTACCCTAGAACACGAGCATCAGCATACTTTCTTTGGTCTTTTTTATGCTGCTCAAGTTATTGAATGTGCTAGTCTCTAGTTGGTGTCATCCTTGTGCTTTTTTACTACTCTTTTAGACTTGTGGCTTTAATTATGGCATTGTTTTCTAAGGTAACAGTTGTTCTTCATTAATCTAATTGTACCCTTTACTGTGGTTTCAGCTTGTTACAGATGTGAATCTCACTGTTTCAGTAGAGGCAATTCAAGCAATAGGAAATTTGGCCAAAGGTCTGAGAAATCATTTTGCTGCAAGCTCAAGATATCTGTTGCCTATTCTACTTGTAAGTTCTTGTAGTTCTTTTGTCTTGTCCATTTTTACAAAACTGGTTCCACTATGCTTTTATTGCTGGATGCAAGGTTATAAAATAAGGCTTGTATTGTGAATCATTTTGGTGAATTACGAATCGTGACTCTTATCAAACAGTGAATCAGAAAGTTTGGATAAAAAAGATAAAATATGTTGAAAATAATTTTACTTTACACAAGAAAGTTTTGATATCTAAAAGTATGTAAAATAATATAATATTTTAATAACATTATAGAATAGAAAGAGTAAGTGAATCTTGATCCATAACAAAAGTATACCAGTTTACATCCTCCATTAAAACAATACACAAATTCTTATTATTTTCTTTCATTAAGAATTAAAATAAAATATGAGCAATAGAAAACTTCCTCTTCAAATAGGAAATCATTGTCATCAGACAACTTAGAATATAGATATGATATAACCTTCTTAAGTCAGTATTGATTTTGCCTTAATTGTTATTCTACGTGTTAATGTGAAAATTTATTTTTCTCAACCATTGTTAGGGGTCGAGTTCACATTACCTATGGTGGAACTCTATCTCTATTTGATATTTTTTTTATCTATTCCATGTTAACTTTGATATTTTACTCTTTGGTCATTTTACTAATATCGCACCATATAAAATTCATCAATTTTCTTGTACTATAATAAGTTTGGTTTAATTTCTAGCAAATTGTGTATTTTTAATATAATTTTTTAATGGATTAATTTTTCTTTTATTCAGTCAAATTTCTTTTAGATTATTTTCTTTCTTAGATTTAGAGTTTGACAAAATAAAATTCGCAGTGAATCATATTAAATTGAACTAAATTTTCACAGTTGTTTTTACTTCTCATTCATATGTAAGAATAGTATTGATTTATATGTGAACTGCATCACGAATTGTGAATTGTATGGTTATAATACCTATGGTTGGATGTGTTATGTTATTTTAGCGCAAGTTATTTGTTGTTAAATTCTTGGAGAGTTGATGCTGTATAACATATAGCGAGTAATAGATGTGTTGTGATAACTTACAAATGATTACTAGTTTGATGGAATATGTTTTAATAGATTGAAAATTTTATAAAAGGGAGGACTTATTATGCATAATATAACTAAAATTGAGGCAAAGATGCAAAGGTTAAATCATACAAAAATTTATAAACTTCAAAAAGCCAATGATATTTATGGAATTACTAAGGCTAGGAAATAGAATGTAGAGGTTTGAGTAAAATTAGAATATAAAAGATTAAAATTAGAAGGTTCATGTTGACAATAAAGTAATCAAGGAGAAATTAATTTACTAGTTATATAGATAAATTTCCCTAGTCAAATTAGTAGATGAAATTGTGCTAATTAGTACTTGTATAAGTAGAACATACCCAATGGTTTAATTGAGGAGAGAAACTTTAGAAACTAAGGATTTGAAGTAGAAAGGGTAATGTATTAATTGTTGTTTGAACAATAGAAAAGAAGCAGAGGAACATTTATGATGGATAGTTATGTAATCTTTCTAAGAATCTCGGATTTTTAATTTGACAAATGAAATTGCTCCTTTTTGCTTATACTGAAGTAGACAAGGGAATTGGTTGCTTTCTTTCCTCCCTTTTATCATCTGGGCTCCCTTCCTCTCAAGTAGACTCAAAATAAATGTTGGCTTGTATATTTGGAATGCAAATTTATGTTAGTTATCATCTTTGTTGGTTCAAGATTTTTTTTACATAGGCTTTCTAATTCCTACTTAAATTATGTTTCAAATTGCCATTCTAATCGTCATACAAATTTGCTCTCTTTTTTTTCAGGAAAAGTTGAAGGAGAAAAAACCAACTTTGACTGATGCTTTGACTCAAACTCTTCAGGCGATGCACAAGTCTGGATGCTTAATGTTGGCTGATGTTATTGAAGGTAATTCTTGTCTTACAACCAATATATTGCACAATTCTGTGTGTCACATCTGATGCATGAATCGTTTATATTTTTAAATTTGTGTATTTTTTTCAATTAGTAAATACCAACTATGGCTATATTTATACTGATTCCAAACTAATTCCTAGTATTTTCAGCCACTCGATTATGCTAAGTCTATGCACTTGTTTTGAATAACCAATGTTTCCATGTTTATATTGTGATGATGGATGTTCTGTAACTTTTCTATGTTTAACCTTTATGTTTGATCAGATATGGAATCTGTACTTGAATCCTTTGTCTTTCTCTTGAAAATGAATAAGTTTTCTTTGTCTAGGTTTAACTATTGCATCTAAGAGAGACCATACAACTGTTTTTTTTTTAATTATGCAGCAGAAGGTTGATGGCATTCTATAAGATAACCCCTATTACCTTTATGTTTTTTGTGATGAAACTAATAATTCATATGGTTTGTGATGAAATTAGTAACTCATCGTCATCAGCAGCAGCTTTCTAAATAACCAACTGCTTGTTTTAGTCACATGCAGCATATAAATTAACCCATATTGCCTAAATCTTTCGTGATGAAATTAACTTCTTTCATCACCATCATTATGGTTTTTCCCAGCAACTTGGGGTTTGGCTGCATTAGTCATATCCCTCCATCATGATCATCAGCTTTCTGAATGACCAACTTTTATTATGAAGTAGATGGTGGATTTGCATTCTAAGTTTAACCTTTATTATCTATATGTTTTCATTATGAAATTAGTAACTCAAAATTGTTTGTTCTCTTGATATCTGTTATGAACGTCCATATGAAGCTTCAAATTGTTGCCCGACAAGTTATAATAGATGTTTTTAATGTGGAACTATCTTTTGTTTGAATGTAGCTTGTTTTCATTACAGATGTAAAAGTGGCTGTGAAGAACAAGGTTCCACTTGTGCGCTCGTTGACACTGAATTGGGTCACTTTTTGCATTGAAACAAATAATAAAGCTACTATTCTTAAATTGCACAAGGATTTTGTGCCTATATTTTTGGAGGTCAGCAAGAGAATGTTTTGTTTATTCTTAAAACAAAACATTGCTTAGTTAACTAATTGTGGAATATGTGGATATTTATTCATGATTCTTTTGTAAAAATTTGTAGAGCCTCAATGACGGGACCCCTGAAGTGAGAGATGCAGCTTTTGCTTCATTAGCTGCTATTGCTAAGGTACAAGAGAAATGCTTCTTTTCCCCCCACCAGTGGATACAATTATTAGATTATATTCAGAATTTTTCTAACCTTGTATTTTTATTCTTTAAGATGGTTGGCATGAGACCCTTAGAAAGGTCATTAGAGAAACTTGATGAGGTTAGGAAAAAGAAGTTATCTGATATGATTGGAAGCCCTGGTGGTGGTGAGGCCCTAACCTCAGGATCAGGTTTGAACACTTTCTTATGTTCTTGACAAATCCAATAGTTTTTTATGAATTTTTTCTGATTTTAACATTCTTAATTTCTACTGTGTTTATCCAGCTCCACCCTCTAATTCAAGTACCAGCTTATCTGGTCCTGGGGTGAGTTTTTATTTTATTTTTATGACAGTGATCAACATTTCATTCACCTAAATTTCCACTTGTCACCAACTTGTCACTTGCAGTAATTACTTATAACTTTGTTTTCTTGACAGTCATTATCTTGGTTTACCAATAAACTAAATAATTTAATGAGAAATTCTTATTTTGATGCTAGTATGATATTTCTGTTGGGAATCCTATGCGACAAAATCAAAGTGCAGCGGAAAAATAGGATCCCTTCCGTGATCCATGCGAAAAATTCATACAAGTTAAATCTACAAAATAAGGTCCTAT
>JBBUKS010000060.1:10947615-10966758 GCA_038050645.1 Hedychium gardnerianum
AAATTGTTGTTCTTGGATATTTTGGCATGTAATGAATTATTATGATTAATTTTAGGTTATGTTATTTTTATTTTACTTATATAAGTATATTTTATTTTTTAAAATTTAAAAATTGACGTGCACGAAAAGCCTGCGCTATGCACTTCGCTATTTACGCTACGCGATGACAAGGCAAAAATGCTATGAACCAACGCTACGCGATTTAAAACATTGGATTACACCAACATTTTTACCTATATATATAGATAAATATTATTACAAATATAGAATATTATAAAAGGACCCCCTAAATTACACATTTATAAATAAACCTAATTAGTTCTCCCCCTCAAGTTGCTTTGAATTTATTTAACAAACTCAACTTGTTACAAATGTATTCGACTCTAGGCCCCCTTTATAAAGAGATGATTATCTTATTATATTGAACTTTCTCTCTGATGTAGTGATAATTATATGGATATCCTATAAGAAGGGTTTCAAGTCATATGCATCAAAATTTAATTTCTATAGTAAAGCTTTATTATCGTTGGAGTGTGCCCTAACTTGATCGTCAGATGCTTAACTCAAATAAACTCCAAGAACAATCAAATTGTAAAGAAAATCACTTTGAAATGAAATTGCATACTTGAGTAATAAAATTATGTTTCCATCCACAATCTTATTATATTGTATAACTAGTATATTATAAATTTTTTTGATAGCATTAGTGCTTTAGTGATGGATCAAAGATGGATGCAAAATGATCCTAAAGAATAAGACAGCACTATTAAAATAGTTCTTGGTCTTAGTGATCTAGAGAAGAGGATGTCAATTTTATGGTATAGTATGTGCTAGCAGATGATCTCACCATGTAGACATGATAATGTCCAAACTAGCACACAAGTGGAAAGATAACAATCCATTGGACATGGCTCTCCATGAGAATTTGGTAGTTTTCTTAGTTTTATGGGGTCTTAGGTAGATGAATGTAATTGGTCCTTAGACTTAAAGTTACTACTCATCTAATCGGAGATCAACATGCTTTGATGCTTATGAGTTTGATCTCTAAAAGGTAGCATATACAATTGTCATTGAGTTTGTTATTAGTCTTATGGAGATAAAGAACATATGGAATGACTGATTTGATTGTTTACCACTTAGATTAAATCAAGGTTTAAAATTTTAAGCGAGATTTTGGCTTATGATACTATTTTAGTATCATATCATGCTATGCTGATATAGTTTTAGTATTTCTTAATATAAATATATTAATTAAAAATATTTTTTAAAATATTTAATTATTATAGATGCTTAGTTATATTTAAGATGTTGAATATTGAGTTCAAATTTTGATAGAGTAAAAGACAATTTATCTTGATCAGTTTAAGATTAAACCAAGTATATATAATAATTTAATTCATAGTATATTTTATAAGATTACAAATTCTATTATATTTGTTGCTGCAACCAACCTCTAGGATTTTGAGATTTGTTTGACAATATGTTTAGTCAAGGTTGACTGGATGACTGACTAAGGGAAATGGGTTGGTGAGAAGCCCAAGCAGGTCAATGTTGACCAGATGCTTGGCAAACAAATGAGAAGTCCTAACAGATCAAGGCTTACCTAGGCAAAAGCAAAGTCCAGGTCAAGATTGACCGGATGACTAGCAAAGAAGAAAGTCCAAGCAAGTCAAGGTTGACCAAATGTTTGGTAAGGAAAAAGTTCAGGTAGGTCAAGGTTGATCGGATATCTGACAAAGGTAAAGTCCAAGTAGGTCAAGGTTGACCGGATGTCTGGCAAGAGAAAAACTCAAGCAGATCGAGGGTGATCGAATGCATGACAAAGGGAAAACCCTAGGAGAGTAAACCCTAAGTAATGAAAAATCTTAGAGGAGTGATCGGATGCATGACAAAGGGAAAACCCTAGGTAATGAAAAATCTTAGAGGAGTGAACTCTAAGAAAGTGTGACCAGTAGGTTTGAGCGACCAAAAATAAGGTTTTCGATCGACCACACGAGTGTTGCTAACACTGTTTTGTATTACTACTATTCTATTGTGTAAATTTGGTATTGTAAGAAAAGTCTTAGGTAAGTAAGGTAAGACTCTGGAGAAGAGAAGTCCTTCTAAAAAGGTGCGAGGACGTGCTCTCACTTTGAGAACAAAGTTAGGCGTTGATCCAACTAAAGAAACCAACGGAGATTTCAAAGTCGAGATCAGACAGTTCTTACTGTCAAAGTAGAGCATGCATGAATATACCGTTACTGTTTTACAGGGATTATGTTGCTAACTTTGTTTTGCAGAAAAACAGAATTTTCATTCGACCGGATGGATCAGTCGACCGAACAGGGAGGTTCGGTCGATCGATAGTATAAGGATAAGGTCGAGAGCTGGATAAGATCTTCGTTCTAATGGAAAGAAGGGTATTGGTCGACTGAACCCTGAATCAGTCGACCGAACCCATAAGGAAACTTTGGTCGGATAAGACGAGATTTAGACTACGAAAGAAACTCTGAGGATCACCGATCAAGCTGATTTCACGGAGATACGATCCGTCGACTGATAAAGGCAGACATCAAGCGCTAAATCGGCGGGATCGGATCGGGTTCAGTCGTCCGATCATGGTGATCGGTCGACCGATAAGTGCTATACAAAAGGAGCTCGATGGCAGAGGTTCAACAATCAAGTTTTCAATCTATTCCTCATTCTACTTTGCAATCCGTCTCTATTCGTCTGTGTTTCATCGACAACCAACAACCCACGCCGAGTTTCAATCCATTCGTGTTGTTGGTAACTTTTATTTGTGCATATTTCCGTTGTAATAGAGAATAGCAATTTGTATTATTCTCTATATCATTGTAAGAGGCTTTCTCCGCCTCCGAGAGATTCTCAAAAGGAAAAGATTAGTTGATTGTCTATCCGAAAATGATCCAAGGATCGTAGGCTTTGGAGTAGTAGTCACTA
This sequence comes from Hedychium gardnerianum, assembly GCA_038050645.1. NCBI lineage: Eukaryota > Viridiplantae > Streptophyta > Magnoliopsida > Zingiberales > Zingiberaceae > Hedychium > Hedychium gardnerianum. The sequence goes on from JBBUKS010000060.1 coordinate 10,950,556, forward strand.
GATTATGAACCAAGTAAATCCCTCTGTCTTGTTTTGCATTTTATTTTTCCACTGTACTTTGATTAGTTTTCGAAAAAGAAAAGAAAAGTTTTTAAGCGCAATATTCACCCCCTCCTCTATCGCCTTCGTGGTCCCACAATATTTAATTTTTTATTCATCTTAAAAATTTGTTTTCTCCATCTTAAAGAGGTTTTTTCCCTCTATTTATCTAGTAGACAGATGGAGGGAAACAAATTAACCATCCTATTTTTTTCTCTGTTTGTCTCGTGGACGGATGAAAAGGGAAAAAAATTAACCATCCTTAAATCCTTAAAGAGGTGTTTTCTCTTTGTTTACCCTTGTGGATGAATGGAGGGAAAAAAATTAATGATGGAGGGAAAAAAAATTAAAAGGATGAAGGAGGAGAAAAAATTAAAAGAGCGAAAGAAATTGAAATTAACTAAAGAGAGGGAAAGGAATTAACATTAACTAACAAAGGGAAAGAAATTAGAGTTAACTGTCTAAAAAATTTTAAAAAAAATAAAATGAAAAAAAACATAACCTCGTAGCGGCCTCGCGACTTCAAACCCATGTCAGTGCTAATCGGCAAGCAGAATGATAAATTCCACTTGTGTCAGCATGACTCAATATTTTATACCCTAGATTAAATCTATATATAGTGGAACACGACTACGAATTCTTTTCAAGTTGTATCAAATAATTATTTGGATATGTACTATTGAGACTAACAATGAACTAAATCCTAAGGGAACAATGTGATATGAGATGATAATGGGACTATATTTATTGCATGGTCAATTGTTGCCAAAGCCTTTTATGGAATCCAACACTTTAGGGATATTGGATAGTCTTATTAATGCCTTGCTAGAGGTCAATCAAGATTTGTGTACATGAATCGATAAAGAAGCATTTCTTGTGGGATCAAAAAGTTTGATCATTCAGGATACCTTGCCACAACTTCTAGAAGCTAAAGAGTCACACACATAAAGCTCAAGCTCTTGATATATGTGCATGAACCTTGAAGAGAGATTAAGAGATAATTAAGAGTTAATTACCTTTCTAAATTAATTAGATAATTAAGAATTAATTAGATAATTAAGAATTAATTATGTTTAATAAGAATTAATTAGAATAAATTAAGCATTAATTTATTTAATTATTTAGAGAGAGCAATTGTGAAATTAAATGTAATTTATACAATTAGAATTTGAGGAGTTAAATTGAAAATTAAAGGATGGTTTAATTTAGATTTTTTTTTTAGTATAGATATAATTAGCTAAAATTAATTTTTCAAGTCTTGTAAAAATTAGTTTAGAGAAAAAATAGTTTTGGAATAATTTATAAGTGTTGTGAAAGTTCAAAAGATTTATAGTTTTAATAGATTTCTAAAATTAATTAGTGGATAGTAATTATTATTTGTATATATTAGTTAATATATCTGTCAATTAGCTAATTACCGATTAGCCGAATTATAGTTTCCTTAGATAGATTCCTAATTTGTATATAAATATGTCTCACTCTTCAATAAAGTGTATTCGTTTTATCTCAAATAACATGATATAGCCACTTCGAAATTAGGGATTCAAAATTAGGATCTCCGCCTATTCTACCTCTCACGTACGTGCGCTCGCGGCGCTGCTTCTCACTATAGCAGTCACTATGCGCGTCTGACCCCGGTGACGGTCGAATTTGCACCACCGCCTCCAGCTCTGCTTTCTCTTCCCCCATCCGTCACCTTGCTTTCCTCAATGCGAACAACACCTACGCGCAATTACAAGTCACATTGTCCCATGCGTCGAGCAACAGTCATCATTGCCCTCCATGGATGTTGTTTCCCTGTCGCCCTGCCCCACTTGTGACGTTTTTCCTGTTACCGAAGCCTCCACATGCCAATAGCCGACGCCGATATTGGTTCGGCCTTCCTTCTCACGCGCGTGGGTTTGTCTGTACTTGTTGGTTAGGATCTTCCTGCGGATTCTTCTCTTATTTGACTTCCTTTGGGATAGTCTTATGGATGAAAATAAGCCTTCTATTGTGACGGATGTGGTGCCCGTGATGTCTAAAATCATGGACTATAAGCTAAATGGTTCGAACTATTTGGATTCGAGTAAGATTGTTCGTCTTTATCTACGAAGTATTGACAAAGATAGTCATTTGACTGATGACCCTCCTCAAGATGATTAGAAGCAGACATGGCTTAGAGAGGATGCTCGCTTGTTCCTTCATATTTGGAATTGTATTGATAGTGAGGTAACTGGTTTGATCGATCACTATAAATTTGTTAAAGAACTGATGGATTACTTGAAATTTTTGTACTTTGAAAAAAGGGAATCTCTCCCGCATTTATGAGGTTTGCAAAGCATTTTACCGAGTGGAAAAATAAGATCAGTCACTGATGAATTATTTTATGGCATTCAAGAAGACATATGAGCTTAATATGTTATTGCCCTTTAGCCTTGATGTGAAGGTTGAACAACGCCAATGAGAGCACATGGCTATCATGAGCTTGCTCACTGGCCTATCTCCTGACTTTGAGTCTGCTAAGTCACAAGTTCTCTTTGGTTCTGAGGTCTTCTCTTTACTAGATGTATTTAGTCATGTTCTCTGTACAGAAAGTATTGCACTCATTCCGCTTAGTGGTGCTTTGGTGAGTCGCAATACTAATTATGTGCCTGGAAGATCAACTAGTCACAATGGAAATAAAGGAGATGGCTCACAGGACTTTAAAACTCGAACGCCGAATTCAGTTGGTATTATGTGCAACTAATGTCGTAAGCCAGGTCATACGAAGTTTGAGTGTAGAAAGCTTTAGTATAATGCTCGAGTCACTTCTCCTTTCGAGGCTCATTATAGGTTGGGACATCCATCTCTCCCTTTGCTCAAAAAGCTTTGTCTATAATATGGTAAGGTGTCTTCATTAGATTGTGAGTCGTGTTAGTTTGCAAAACATCACTGTCTTAGTTCGAGTTCTAGAGTAAATAAACATGCTACTATTTCTTTTGTCATTCTTATATTTGGGGTCCTTGTCCTATTTTGTCTAAATTTGGTTTTAGATATTTGATTACTTTTGTGGATGATTATTCTTATGTAACTTGGTTATATTTAATGAAAAATCTTTCTGAGTTATTTTCTCTGTTTTGTACCTTTTGTACTGAGATTAAAACTCAATTCAATGTGTCCATCAGTACTTTGCAAAGTGATAATGTCATGGAATATACGTCCAGTTTATTACAATCTTATATGGGTCAGAATGACATGTTTCAAACCTTTTGTGTTGATACTCCATCCCAAAATGGTGTGGCTGAACGTAAAAACAGACATCTTCTTGAAACCGCACGGCCCTTTTATTTCAAATGAGTGTTCCCAAACCTTTTTGAGCTGATGCAGTAGTATGTTTTCTCATTATTCGCATGTCATCCTCTATTATTCATAGTTAGATCCCTTACAAAATCCTTTTTCCCAAATATTTGAGAAAACATGTCATCCTCTTGTTAACCCTAGAATATTTGGTAGCACTTATTTTGTTCGGGATGTTCGTCTGCATGTCACTAAATTAGATCCCAAGTCTTTGAAGTGTATCTTCCTTGCTTATTCTCGTCTTCAGAAAGGTTATAGATGTTATTGTCCCAGTATTAACAAATATCTTGTCTCAATTGATATTATCTTCATCGAAGACACACCTTATTTTTCGTCCTGATCTATTCTGATTCGACAAAGGGAGGAGGATGATTTGTTGGTGTATTCTATCACATCCTCCGCACCCATCCCGGAACCAACTCCTGTCAAGCCTCCTATTATTCAAAGCTACTCCAGGCATCAACCTCTTGATTCATGTCCTACACCTACTATTTCACCATCAAATCCAATCCCGAGCGATGATCTTCCTATTGCATTAGGCAAAGATAAATGTCAGTGTACTTATCATACTTTTTCTTTTGTTTCTTATAATGGCTTGTTGTCTTCCTTTTGTTCTTTTATTGCTTCACTTGACTCTATCTGTATTCCTAAAACTGTGAGGCAATATCTCATCCTGGTTGGAAAGCTGCAATGATAGAGAAGATGAATGCTTTAGATGAATGACACTTGGGACTTGGTCGTAGCTAAAGTCAAGAAAATGGGCTATTGGATGCAAATGGGTATTCGTAGCTAAAGTCAATCCAATGGGTCAATTACCATATTAAAAGCCTGTCTTGTCGCTAAGGGTTATGCTCAGACGTATGGTGTGGATTATTCTGACACTTTTTCTCCAATTGCAAAGTTGACATCTATCCAATTGTTTATTTCAATGACTACTACTCATCATTGGTCTTTATATCAACTTGATATCAAGAATGTTTTTCTTTATAGTGATCTTCAAGAGGAGGTGTATATGGAGCAACCTCCAAGTTTTGTTGCTCAGGGGAGTCAGGGCAAGTTTGTCGTCTTCAAAAATCTTTGTATGGTTTGAAACAGAGTCCTCGTGCTTGGTTTGGAAAATTTAGTCAAGTTGTTAAAAAATTTAGTATGATGAAAAGCAAGTTTGACCATTCTGTGTTCTACAAGCAGTCAGTAGCTTGTATTATTTAGTTGTGTGTGTGGATGATATTGCTATCACTAGAAGTGATAAATCTCATCTCTTAAATCTTTTATTCATACTCATTTTCATACAAAAGACTTGGGGTGCTAAAGTATTTCTTGGGTGTTGATGTTACGCGGAGTAAACTAGGAGACATCTTCACAAAAGTTTTAAATGGGGTTCAGGTTGATTATCTTTGTAAAAAGTTGGGTATGATTAATATCTATGCTCCAACTTGAGGGGGAGTATTATCTGTATATATTAGTTAATGTATTTGTCAATTAGCCTAATTATAGTTTCCTTAGATAGATTCCTAGTTTGTATATAAATATGCCTCACTCTTTAATAAAGAGTATGTATTATTTTTATCTCAAATAATAGTAATAAAGGTTGAATCCTAATTAATCTACACTACCTTTGCAAATTGATGGTTAAAATTAGATCTTGTTACCATGATTCTAAGGGTTGAGAATGCATCTCATCACAATGGATTGGATGAGATCACAATGGATGAGGATAAGTGAGAAAGCTTGTAGAAAGAAGAAACGAAGGAAAAATCTTGGAATCTTCTAGATGTCTTAGGGATTCCCTAATGTGGATTAGAAACCCTATCCTCCATCTAATTGCATCTAAACCTAAGTTAAGCTTTCCTTCCTCTCCCTCTCTTTCTCTCTCTCCCCCCATGAACCTGGCCACCATCCCTTTTCATAGTCATCACCCCTACAAAATCCAATCTCGTTGATCTTTCCCCTTCCACAAGACTAACTGTAGCACCTTTGCACTATATTGAGAGATTGCCTTGTATGGTCAAAGTAGGTGTCATCCGTAGTGCATCTTCTACAAGGTATGACAAACTCAATTCGTCAATTTTAATACATATATGGTTTGATCAAAGCAAGCATAGAAAATGAAAATTATAGCTTATGATGTCTTCTACTGTGACTATTCCAATAGAGCCATGACCCTATATGTTACCTCTATATTAGACTGTTACTACTGTTTGCTTCTTGCTCTTCTAGAAAATAAGGTTACCTCCTACAAAACACAATATATAGATATAAATCTCTATCTATTAGGGAGCTTACTCAATTTGCTTTATTGGGTCTAGTGATTGTGAGATAGATCAATTTTCTTACCAGCCTTTTGTATTTCCTTGGATTTGTTAGTGGCTCCCTAGTGGCTCCCCATCTACAAATTTAGTCCCTAGTATGCAAACCGCTTCAAGAATATTCAACACATACTTGTATGAAATATAGATATTTCTAAGCGAGCAACCTTTTTACTATAGAAATACTTACGATTTACCCAAGCTTTTAGTTTGGAAATGTTGATTGAGTTAATCTTTTAATTTTACAATCCCTATGAAGTCTTAATAATAATGTAATCCACATAAATAATAAGCATAATATATCTATCTTCCTAATTGTGCAATTAGTAGAACACTGAGTGATCTGTAATATTGTTAGTCAAGTTGTACAATAGAAAAGCTTGAGTTTAACTTTCTAAACCAAGCTCTTAGAGATTCCTTCCATTCATACAAACATTTTTTTATAATAAGCTGAAGAAGAGGCTAGTGAAAGATAACATTTAGTGACTTAGAGAGAGAAAGAGGTGAAATGAAATGGAGGTTTGGCAGTGGATTGAGAGTTAAACTTTATAGGTGCTATTTGGGCTAAAATGGATAAACTCAAGTGATGTTTGTTGTGAGAATTGAGAGTTTAAGAGAATGATAGTTAGGTTAAAAATATGGCAGACTAGTGGTTGTATCTTGGAAAACTACTTGCAAGATTGGTTTGGCAGGGGGTAACTTAAGTGAGGATAAAGGTAATTTCAATGTAGTGATTCTTATAGAGAGTTCCATATTACCTTGTTCACTCTTTTTCTTGCCTTGCTTAAATTGTCTTGTTCACTTCTAGGGGTGTCCTTTATTCATGCACCATATTAGTTGTACTTGTAATAAACAAACAATTTACGCAGAATGTATATGTCATTTTACATGATGATCTTTTAATATTATTATTTCATGTAGTTTCTAACAAACAATACAACAACAACCAAGTCTTATCCCACTAGGTGGGGTAGGCTATATGGATCCTTCTACGCCATTATTGATGTATAACACGAGGTAGTTTCCTTATTGTTGGTGCATGTTGACAATGGCAAATAATTGAATTCCCTAGCTTAGATAATTGAATTCCTTACCTTAGGATAGAACATGGTGAACATAAGATAAAATATTACAATACCAGTTGAATTACTTGTAGGTGATGAGCCGCTGAGGATAAGATACTTGCGGCTAAATACTCTTTTACAATTAAGGCCTTTGCCTATTGGATGATCTGACCATAGCAGTTACACTAGTTTTTCTCTCCTCAATTTTACATTAGCCGCGATGATGAGGATGAGGTCAAGTTGCCTTTTATAGTTGTACCCATGTGAGTCATGCACATGGTGCCACTCTATCGCAGTATAGGATAGTGAACGGAGTAACACCTAATGAGTGAGATCAACCACACAAGCATGTAGAGATTCTAACACTTAAGAGTTGGATGAAAATTTTCAATACAATATTTATTCATGATATGAAATGCAATTCATGGAAATAGTTTATTATTTTGTTGTTATACCTTATTGTATGTTTCACTATGTTGCTTTCCCTACTTAACACCCCTTCCTTTCATACTGAAGGCACAAGAAGAGGGTGTTTAGTGGGTTTTAATCTATTTTATATAAGAACTTCTTTGAGGAACTTGTAACAATTTTTGAAAATTTTGAAGTTTCCTTGGTTCTTCTTATCCTTATTTTCTCATCTAGTTAAGCTGTAAATCTATTTTGATACTCATGTTTCACATAAAGTTTTTTTATTATGTAGAACTTCGTAAGAGTAGGTGCTGAAAAGAAGGTTGCTTGACTGACGTAGGTTCCATCGAATATCAATGGCTATAAATGTCCAATTGAGGCACAACAATTTGGTAGTATCAAAATAGGTCAAGTTTGTTTTCAATTTTTTTCCAGTGGATTTTATTGATTCAGTTGTTTTTGGTGGAATGCCTTGATGATGAATTCAGGTTTTCTACTTTGAATTTAAGAATTCGTGGTGTATTTTTAAGTTTTAATAAATATTTTAAGTTGCAAGCCAATCTTGATGTATCAAATTTTACCAGTGACTTACCACATAGAAATTATTGGGTTGAAATTGTTTGAGGTTTTTGGTAATAGTTTGATCATTAAAATCAATGTGTTTAGCCCTTTAGATTAAAATCTGCTTTGAAACATCTGCACCCTCCATTTTGAGAGTTGTTTACTCTTAGCATAGCAGGAGCTATGATCACCCAACTCTTAATAAATCTGCACCATTTCTACAAGATTCTGGGATCACACACTTCATGGTAAAAGATGCACTGATTCCATTCAACCCATTCAACCCAAACAGTCCAAACCCAGCCTTGACACACTGTGCAGCAGTTTGAGGTCAGTTTGCACGTTTCCTTCAACCATGCCCTCAAAGAACATCCCCATACGCTGATCATATTGAATTCCAGCAGATCAGTTCTTCTTCCTCTTCCTCTTACTCTTCCTTCCATTTTCTTCTTCCCTCCCTCTTCTCCAGAAATCCAGCAAGGGCCGGTTCTTCTTCTTCTCTTCACAGCAGCCACAACAGCAACTTTCCTTCCATCAAGTGCTTCCCTTTTTCCAGCCATATCCCAGCCAACCATTTTCCTTCTCCTTCTTCCTGTTTTTTTCTAGCAACAGGACAACATCAGGAAAAACAAGCCAGCAGCTGCATTTTTTCCTTTTCTTCCAGCGCACAGCAGTAGTTTTTTCCTTTTCTTCCATCCCACAGCAGCAAGCCTCAACCTTCCTGTTTTCTTCTCTTCCAGTTTTTCCAGCAACAAGAGCAGCAACAGTTTCCTTTCTTCTTCCTTTTTCCAGCAACAGAACCAAGAGCAGCAACAATTTTCCTTTCTTTTTCCTATTTACACCAACAGCAAGCAGTTTTTTTTCTTCTTCCTCTTCTCCAGCAACCCAACAGCAGCAAGCTCCAGCTTTCCTTCTTCCAGCCAACGCCAATAACCCATCTCCTCTTCTTTGAGCTGCCGAAGCCAAGAGGAAAAGCCAAGCCAATTACTTGACTCTCATCGTTTCTTTTAGTTGGCACCAAGTATCCAGCTTACACCAACTAATCCTGGGGTGACCAACCCAGCCTTACGGAAGTTTCCCACCGTCGATCGGGTAAATCGAGGAAGCGCTCGCAGCGAGCGGCCCATCAGCCCAGCTGATGCAAACAGAAGAGCAAATCGAGAAAACAATTTTAATGATGCAGACAGAAGAGCAAATCGAGAAAGCAATTTTAATGATGTTGACAGAAGAGCAAATCGAGAAAGCAATTTTAATCTTTTTATTATTTTTGTCGAGTTTGATAGTTAGGGTATTTATGATAATTTTTATCTTTTGGATTTTTGGATTTTTTTAGTTTGTTTAGGATTTTCTGAATTTTGAGTCTATTAAGATTTTTTTTTTTCTGTCCTGTCAGGATTTATTTTCTTTATTTGTATTTTAGGTGTGGAGTCTATACTTATTGGTTGATATAAAAGATAGTTTTTGATTAATAAGAATTTACAACCGCGCAGTTTCCTCCCAAATGTCTAGTTTGGTTGCCTATCTCCTGGTATTCTACGGAATCAACAGATTGTAGAAGATTGCTTCCGATATTCGTACGCGAATCAACGAATTCGATAGTTATCCGCATCGCTTCCGGTATTCGTGCGTGAATCAACGGATTCAATAGTTATCCGTTGCATCACCAGCGTTCTTAGGTTAATCGCCCATTAAGAAAAATTCATCCGTTAATTCGCCGAGGCGGGAACTCGATCCTTAGATACTTGGGAAATTGAGAAGGCGCCCTGCCATTGCACCATTGCTCCAGGGGCGACTCTCCTCATTTTCCGAACCTTTGGACGGAGGTTATGTTCGTACATTGTCAAAGTAAAAAAATAATTATCTGTTTATATCAAAGTAGTAATTATTTCAGATTATTAATAATATATTAATTAGGTTGGATTGACCGGGTGTTTCATATCAATATGTCTTGTTTTTTATCAATCAAGAAAATTGAAGGGAAATTTGAGTTTCTATATTATTTTTATATTGTATTTGTAGATAAAGTTCGAATAGAGCATAGTGATTTGTTGACACTTAAAGTTTTTGGTGGTATATAGAAGTGGGAAAATATATTCTTTAACTTCCATATATATTTCCTTGTGTATTAAAAATAGATACAATTAGATTATATATGTTTCTATAATTGTTGTCAAAAAAGAAAATTAAAATACTATTTAAAAATAGTAAACTATGTAACATAATTAAATCATTAGAGGGATAAATAATTGATATTCTTTCATGTTCAAATATACGTTCATAAAAAATTAACACAGAAAGGATTGTTTTAAAAACTAAAATGGATAGTCTAAATTATTCTTCAGATATATATCTACTGCTACTTGATGATCTAGATATAAATACTTATATTTTCATGTTGTATTACTTTTATTTGCAAACTCAATGATGATACATAATGAAATTAATATAATTTATATTAAAAAGTTGATTTAGGTTAGTTGTTCAAACTAACCCAAAAGAAGTGAACTCAAAATAGAATAATTGTAGTAAAAAGAATTAAAGCTAAATAATAAAGATGTTAAATGAAAAAAATATTAAAAAATGAAAACTCTAAACCTAGTCTTATATCAATGTATTCGACCGTCCACATAAGCATGTGATAATGAATGGTCGCCCACGATCAACATTTATTTATGCGATGGCTCTATATTTTTATATACCTTTGGTGAGAGCTTTTAGCTCATACATGAGATGATGATGTTAGCACACTCTGAGGAGCCTGATTGCATTGATTCACTTCTTAGTGGATTTACTATAATTGATTTACCAGACTTTCTGTCAATTAAAAATATATCTTATTTGGTGAAATAAAATGATGATGATAATTTCGAGTAATAATAATAACTCTAAATATGAATATAAACAACTAAATAAAAAAAGTAGATCACTATAAATATATTTATATAACCATATATGTAGACACTGAAGAACTCAAAGAAAAGTTTAAGATTGTGATAAAAAATCTGGATTTGTCAAATAAGATTAAATTTAGGAACATTTCTGATTATCCACTTCGCAAATTTGTAATATGTTTTCTTTTTCCTTGATCTTCAGTTTTGCATGCAAAAGTATTCGGTTTCAACTAGTACATAAAGTTGCTCAAAGATCTTGTTGTACTTGTAAAAAAAAGATGCATAAATAAATATATAAAATTTTGTTGAATTTCTTAGTTGTGTTCATATGACTCTTGACTTCCTTTTATTATATGTCAACAAGTGGGTACCTCTTAATAAGTAAGAAATTATACCCCCTGAGCATGACAAAGAGTGACAACAGTTTTCAAACAAGTGATCCTTTTGCCTTCCCCTACTTATGATTAAAAAAAAAAACACAGTTCATGTCACTTTCTTCCACCCCTCTCCTCATCAATCTAGCTGTGGTGTTGATCTTATCATTCAAAACCAGTTGAGTAGTAACTTTTACATTGACCACACTGAAAGATTTCCAAACATTATTACTGGGAGGTAGTAAAGTCCACTGTAAGTGATCATGTCATAAGTAGATTTCACAGCGAAATTTCCATCCATCTCCGTTTTGTCTGATCCTTGACACTAATATGTACCCAGATATTACTTGCAATTATCTGTGCCTTTTCAATGTCAGCCATATCTGTCTGACCTTCTAATTTGAATCCCAAATACCACGTATGTCTCTGAGTTGCACAACACTTGATTTGTCGATTAGTGCATCTACTCTACAGCTACTCCAAATTATAGAGCAAAATGAGATCCTACTTAGGAACGAAAAGAGGTTCAAAGGTTTGGATCGTGGGATCGGAGTGTAGAATCTAAAATTCTGTAATTTAATCAAAATACTTTGAACTGTATTATCATTTATTATGTTATTAACTTCTAGACATGTAGCTTTACACTTTAAACATGATCATTTAATATGATGAAGCATAAATAAATATATGTTCCATCATAGATAAAAAGTAGCAATTCTATAAGATAAATGATAACTAAGATGGATGATGATGATAAGGAGTTAAAAGGAATCTTATACAATTGAATAATTTTAAATTGTAATGTAAATATATATTATCTAATCAAGGTTTTGAGACTGAGATTCAAAATAGGAATGATAAGTAAGAATATGATTAAATCGTAGGTTTGTAAAATCCTTTCGAAAGCTGAAATTTCCATCCCACTTTTCTGTCATAGACCTATGTTGAAAAAGTCTCTTAGAATCATCATGTCCTTCCATATGTACAAACATTTACTTGGGATTTCTTCAACCCCAATCCCTACACTTGAAATATTAATAGAAATTATTTTTCAAGCAATTGTCGTAAAGAGGGGTGGTGAATATATGCCATATTTGTTTTTTTTCATTTTGTGAAGAAAATAAAGTAATTCACCAAATTACTACCCCTATTCACCAAAATAACAATGGTGCAGTGGACGGGAAAAGTAGAACTTTAGTAAAAATGATGAATGCTATGTCTCTTAATTTTTAATCTTTGGGGGGAAGCGATATATACAGAATGTCATATTCATAATAGAGCTCCCTCATAGAAAAACTCATGTTTGACCATATGAGCTTTGGAATAATGGGTGAAGACCCAATGTAAACTACTTTAGAGTGCAGAGTAGTACTGCCCTTTTATAAAGTTTCAGATATTCATGAGGTAAAATTAGGATCTAGAGGAATAAGATGTGTTTCATGGGTGGATTTATTTAGAAGTTTCTTTCCCAAGAATGCTCTATATTTTCTTCTCCACAAGTGTTTGGTTGTACTTAGTTTCATCATCTATTATCTTCTAGATAAGATACATTATCTTCAAGATCTAACAAACGTATCTTTCTTAGCTAGTCACATATCTAGAAGGGCTATTTCAACTGCTACTCTCTTGAATTACACCACATATTCAGACTTTCTTTAAGTTGGCTTCATTCGTCATCTCTTCACTCTCTCTAAGTTAGTGTAAAAGGTTATTTTCATTGCAATCCCATTTTCACTTTCTCATACCTCTTGCCACCACGGCCCCCAATCCTAACAAACCATGTCTTTAACCCCATGTTTACTTGGGAGAGTGGAAATAAAACTGGAGAAATTTTTTCATTTCCACTATTAATTTAGTGAGCAAGGATGGATTGTTTATCCTTCTTTTATTTACCTATTGTCAAATAATGAAAGGATGGATTTAAGAGTCTATCCGCAACTATTTTTGGACATTTTTTGTCTGCCCAAATTAGATGGAATAAACTTTCTTTCCTCCCTAGTGTCTCATGTCAAATCTCTCCCTATGGCACTGACCTCACGTCTCATGTCAAATCTCTCCCTGCAGCGCCGACCTCGTGGTCGCGGATGGCCACGAGTTCGCTCGCGGCCTCCGGGCGAGCACGAGTTTGCTCACAGCCTCAAGTAGCCACGAGTTCACTCACGGTCTTGGGCGGCCGCGAGTTCGCTTGTAGCCTCGGGCGACCGCAGGTGGCCTTGCTCACTGCCGCAAGTTCGCTCATGGCCGCGAGCAGTCTTGCACACGGCTACAATTGACATCGTTCACAGTCGTGAAGTTACGCAAGACTAGTTCGTTTTTTCTTTCCCTCTCTTTTCCGTCCATCTTTTCCCCTTTCCTTTTCTCTTCCTTTTCCCTTCTTTTCCTTTCCTTTTCTCTTCCTTTTCCTTGGGAATTTTTTCCACCTTTGATTCCTTTCCTTCCTCAATCCACACCTCGGATGAAACAAAGCATAAGTGTATAGTTGAAGATCGAGACATGGACATGCTATATTACTTTCTAGAGACTATAATCTTATCGCCTATTGTTGCCTTGCATCTACCTCTAATTTGAACTGTTTCAATACTCTTCACAAAGATACTAAAAGTGTTATATTTCACATTCACTCATTAATTATTCTATGTTTCAATATCATCCCAATATTCTACATTTTGTCCCCTTTAGCTACTTACCAAACTCCTATAATTTTCTCAAAGAAACTTTTAGATCTCTATTGGAGGCAAGTAATAATAGATGACATAGATGCTCTCTACTATAATAATACATGGTAACTTTTAAAGTCTATTGTAGGATATAAATGGTTTACATTATTAAATGTTCTCTTAATGGTACTATAGACTAACTGAAAGTACTCCTAGTGGCTAAGGAATACACTTAAATTTATGGTGTAACCTATCTTACAGCCTTGTCTTCAGTGGTGAAGATTGTTTCAGATTACATCTTTCTAAAATCAAGAGTGTCTTTATTCATGATGAATTTATTAAGGAGGATTACATAGAGCAGCCTCGTGGTGTGTTGCTAAAGGAGAGAATGACCTAGTATGCAAGCTAAAAAATTACTATAGTGGCTTAAGCAATCTCTGAGGGCTTAATTTGAACATTTTTACTCTTTTCTCCTTTTTTTCCCAATTTGGCATGACTATAAACATAACATATCACCCAATATTTAACCTCATCTCTCGATCAAGAAGATACATCCTTCTTATCGTCTATATAGATGGTATCATCAATACTGACAACCATTCTTTTGGCATCACACAACCGAAAGAATACCTCCTTCAACATTCTAAGACTAAACAATCATCTCATGTATACTTCCATAGAATAAAGACGAGGAGACTATAATGCTAAAGGGCAAAACAATTGATAGTTGTATGAATCCTAATGTCAAATTGATATCAAGACGAGGGAGACACTATCTGATTTAGGGAACTACAGAAGACTAGTAGTGAAATTTGAACTATTATATTATATAGTTAGAAATATATGTCATTGGGAGGCAACCTTAAGAATTTTGTAGTACCTTAAGAATATTTCAAGGACATGCCTTTTCATTTTAAGATTGAGCTCAAATCTAAATTGTGGGGGTACTCTATTGTTGATTGGGCATGTTCTCAATCCACATGAAGTTACTGTGTTCTTGTGGGAGGTAATCTAATTTCTTGTAAAATCAAGAAACAAACTATCACAATGAGATTGACTGCAAATGAGTATAGAGCTATGATCCTAACAATATGCAAACTTATTTATGTCAAAGCAACTAGTAATAAAGTTGGCATGCTCTCACATGTGAGGTACAAACTAAAGTTATATATTAGTTTGGTATGCAAGTGAAATGTAATTTATTTAGTCATCAAATCTGCTTTTGGATGACTATAACTCCAAAAAATCATTGTCTCAAAATGACATACTTTAAAGGAAAGATATTTTTTATGATATTTAGTAGGTAAACTTATTATAGGATTATTATCGAAAACTAGAGGTGATACAAATATTATGAGACAAGGGATACAACATCTCTGACTGTGATGTATATTTTCAAGGATCATTGTTATTGTTTAGGCAAATCACAAGTAGTAGAGAAGTCTGCCAACTACTTCAGCTAGCTCAGACCTCAAATGATGAAAATTGGCTAGAGGGCCTAGATGAGTCAACTTTAGCTTGAATAGGGTAGGAAGTTAGGGTAATTCGACCAAACTACAAGGAGTTCAACCAAATGAAGTGTGGTTGCTGAGGTAGACCTATCAAGTGCTCGAGAAAAACAATTAGTTTAAATGAGAATAGCCTTTAAGGTAGACCATAGTGGAGAAGGGCAACAAGTTTTCACCTGGAATCACCTAAAGTTTAAAACCTTATGGGTTATGATAACCAATGTTTTATAAACCAGCAGAAGATCGAACCACTAAAGCTACCTGGTATTTGGTTTGATCGATTGAAATAGTTAAAACTAGTTGACTAGGAAAAAAAGTATAGATATAATTTATAATTTTATGTGTAAAGAGATTTTTATAAGTTCAATAGATATATCAATAGTAATGATAAATTCACTAGACGAACTGAGAAAACTCAAAAAATGGTTTCATAAGATGAGTTATATTGATATGTACAAAATAATTTATATGAATTTAATAAACAATGATAAATTAATGACAAATTATATATATATGTAGCACTTAATGGAAACAAAAATTCACAACCAACCTTGGAACTAGTGAAATTTCAATAGAAGTGCATAAACCTCTCACCATGAGACTACACATTGGTTCTATTCGAATGTACTGGATGTACTAGTTCCCTGTATTTTGACTTTTATAACAAGTGCTTTAAGAATTAAATCAACTAATTTGTTGACAATTCCTAATTTAATTAGTCAAACTGGCCAATTCGGTCTGGTTCACTATACCACATTATCTTTGAGAACATGCTAACATTATACTTCGCAAGATTCAAAATTTAGAGCCGTGCTAGAATTTCAGTCGAAGACTGAAACAATACTATTTTAGTATTGTAACAATGTTCCGATGTATGGTGCCAATGGTGAATTGGTGATGAAAGAAGGAAGAAGATGAAGGAGAAAAAGAAGATAAAACAATTATATGCTCAAGTTCGAACTTTGTGTTCCATTTGAAATAGTACAATTTTGACAGTCTTATACAACAACAACAACAACAACCGAGCCTTATCCCACTATGTGGGGTCGGCTATATGGATCCTTTTACGCCATTGAG
>JBBUKS010000060.1:11007009-11038519 GCA_038050645.1 Hedychium gardnerianum
TGTTTAAGATGATATGAATATATATGTACTTAAATGATTAATAAATGTTTCGATATGAAATTATGATAAATATAATATTAAATGGAAAAAAAAATTAATTAACAATAATAAAATAAGATAAAATTTATTTAAATATAAATAATAATATAATAAGAGATATAATCTAATGACATATAAAGATTTATATTATTGACCTTACCTACCTAGTGAGATTAAAAAAAATTAATAATTCAAATATTTAATTTTTTAAATTGATTAATTTTAAAAATGATCGATTGAATTCTAGAAAAAATTTCATTAAATTTAAAAAATATCAAATGACTTTATAAAATTAATTACGTTGGGCAAATGTCTTTATTATAAATTAATCTCAGATATTTTTGTTGATGCACTGTTATTTTACCACTTATATTGTGTCCCGAGACGGTGAGATAATAATAATAATTATTATTATAATAGTAGGCGATTAATTAAACAAAGAGCTAGTAGATGCCATTAATGCCCCCCCGTCTTCCACCTTCTCCATAAAAGAAATCCTTTGCTTTCTCCTTAGTTCAGAAAGGGTTTTGAAAGTGCAAGAAGCGAAGCGTTGAGGGTTCGTATATAAAGGTGCCATGTCGAACGTCACAGGAGACGGTGGAAGCTTCTCTTCCGGCGGCAAGTCAGCTGGAGAAGATGGCGTCCACGAGCGAAGCCACGCCGACGTCTCTGCAGCACCGCCTCCGCCGCCGAAGAAGAAGAGGAACCTCCCTGGCAGTCCAGGTGATATAATTCAGACGACAAGTTTCTCTTTGATCGAATAATTTGACCAAGAATTAATTGGAGTCACTGTTGCAGACCCAAATGCTGAGGTGATTGCGCTGTCGCCGACGACGTTGATGGCGACGAACCGGTTCGTGTGCGAGATCTGCGGGAAGGGGTTCCAGAGGGACCAGAACCTTCAGTTGCACCGGCGAGGGCACAACCTGCCGTGGAAGCTCCGGCAGCGGAGCAGCGACGAGGCGGCGAGGAAGAGGGTGTACGTGTGCCCGGAGCCGACGTGCGTGCACCACAGCCCCGGGCGGGCCCTCGGCGACCTCACTGGAATCAAGAAGCACTTCTTCCGGAAGCATGGAGAGAAGAAGTGGAAGTGCAACAAGTGCGACAAGAAGTACGCGGTGCAGTCGGACTGGAAGGCGCACTCCAAGATCTGCGGCACCAGGGAGTACAAGTGCGATTGCGGCACCGTCTTCGCCAGGTGATTAGGAATCGAATTCAGTTCGTGAATTCTTTGTCCTCTGCTCGTCGTTTTGATTTGTGGAATTTGCAGGAGAGACAGCTTCATCACCCACCGGGCCTTCTGCGACGCGTTGGCCAGAGAGATGAGCGACGAGCTGAACCGACCTCTCATGGCCGCCATGGCTGCCGGCCTTCGAGCCCAAGCTTCCACCCCCATGACCATGAGCATGGAGCCACTCCAATCGCCGGTGCTCCTTGCCCTCTTCGACCACCTAGTTCCCCCATCCGGCGATATGGCGACCGGCATGCTCTCCAGCTTCATGCCCCCCGCCCCCTCCTCCTACTGCGGGCTGGACGAGGCCCAGCTGCCGAAGCCTCCGGCAGAGTCCTCTGCCCTCATGTCTGCCACGGCTCTATTGCAGAAGGCGGCCCAGATCGGCGCGACGGTGGCTAGTGGCGGCAACAGGGTCGCCATGGCCTCGCTGCTCGGCGGCTGCCAGTTCTTCGGTCCGGCAATGAATGAAGTGGGTGTGATCGCCGGCGATGGCTCCACTCTGAATCATATCGGCCGGTGCGGGAGTACTGGAGATGGGATGACGGTGGACTTCCAGGGAATCGAGGGAGAGAGGAGGCTACACTTGCAACGGCAGAGGTTGGAGCTTGAAGGGGCGCTGCATCAATGGAGGATGATGGAGACTCTGCATGGGCGGCTGCAGCAGCAGCTGTCCACCGAGATGGAGAACACCCCTCTCTGGGATCTTTGACTCATCCAATTAAGTCAACGCTGCAATAACTTTGACTTTATCAAAAAAATTGACCGAGATATCAAGAATTATTTCTGTTGTAATTTTAAATCCTTTCCAAAATATAATAAAAAAATATGTTTTAAAATTTTAATTTATTATAAATTGATATTTTATTATAAAATATTTTTAAATTATTAAGAAAGGAAAGAGATGACTTGAAATGAAAAAGTAATATTTAAGAAAATAATGAATAATGTTATTTGCATCCGAAAGGCCCTAAATTAAGTCTAGGTAAGTTATTTAGTTGTTATATATTTTTAATGAATTTATATTATTATTCTTACGATACTCTTATTTTTGTTTTTATTATTCATGAGTAAATCTAAATAAAAAATAATTGCCATTAAAGATCTTAAGCAAAACAATATCTTAAGAATGATTTTTTTTTAAAAAAAACAGAGGATTCATTTCTCTTTAATAAAGTTTGTCTCACCCAAAAATTCTTCATTCTCTTACTTTTCTTTTTGTCAATCTTTTTTCAAGGATTAAAATAAAATATATCCTCCTAATAAAAATAAATATTTTAAAAATCAATTTTTAATATGTCTAAATTATATTCTGAATTTACTCTATAGATAAATCAAGAGAAAAATTTGTTGAAAAATTAGTTTGGAACCAATAATTCAAGTTCCGTCCATCCAATAAATTTAAAAATTAAAATATACCATTTGAGTAGGTAATTTTAGAATATTTAATTTTTTAAAATTAATTTTTTGGTGAATGAGAAATTAATTATTAAATTGACTCCCAAAATAAAGTTCATCATATTATTAAAATTTAGCGTATTTGTATAATTTTTTTCTTTAAATGAGACGTGCAATCAAAGGATTCTGGACTTCTGAGCCGCACAGCGCTTCTTGATTTATCCTAATGGTCAATGAGAAAAAATTTGTAAGATGAATCGATTATCCCAAGACTAGCTGGTATATCATCATATTATTAAAACTTGAGGCAGTTGTGGTGAGGACACAATAACACTAATCTAGCACACACATGCATGCATTAGACGCTTTAGGGCATATTTTGTATTTTACATGTATGTGTCGTTGTGAGGATCTCGAAGAGTCTTTCTTATTACATAAATTGGCTCTTGGATTTTCATTTAAATTGATGACATGACACAATTTGAGAATCAGATGAGTTTAATGTAGATCAATGACATAGTTTAATTTGGATTATCAGATTAGGTTAAATCAAATTCATTCAAATGATAGGATATAAGTGTTGTTTCGGATGACTTAATCTCAATTATTGAGTTCAAAATGAAAAACTCAGATACATACAAATGAATGAATAAAGTGCTCTTTCAGATCAAGCTAAATCTGAACCATTAGTTTTAAAACAAATGAAATCAAATGAATCTGAGTGAAGGGATATTGTATTCGTTGGGACGGATGTGATATGAATTGTCCAATTCAAATTGGATGGATCATATCTGATTTAATCAAAAGGTTTTTTTAATCTTCATAAAGTAAAAAATAAAACCTCCGCTTTGTCATTTCATTCATTCAAATCAAAATGCAAACATTGCATTTTATATTTACATTATAAAAAGTTAAAAAAAAAATCTTAAATTTAGAGATATTATGATTTATAATATTACTATCGTAAGATAAAATTCTTATATTTTAAGAGATGATTGTTATATTCCATGAATATTATATACATAGCTCGATTTCGCCTAAAATTTATTATACCATCGTTACTTCATTAGAAGTGTTTTATCAAAGCAATTATACATGAATTAGAATGATAATCTCTCAGTAATTATCACGGCGTGATGCAACTTCCCTTGCACGTGAGTTAACCACGTCCACGTTTCAGTTTCTTATTTGCTGGTGTAATGAACTGTTCCTTAACCTAGCAGTTGACCACTGAGATTCTGCCACGTAAGGTGCAAATTATATACGACAGAAAATAACCACACTGGACGTGATTGGAGATGCAATATCCGCCGTACGTTCTGATCGTTGCGGTCCAGATCTCTCCGACGGGCTCGCTACTCTTTTTCGTCCGAATAAAATAAATAGCAAATCGGAAATGGAATATAATCTTCTCCTTTTTTTAATTTAAAAAATAAAAACACTCTTCCTCGTTGTTCTCTCTCCGACGCTACTTCGACTCTCTCCTTGCCGTTTGGTTCCGGCGCCACTCCGAGCGATTGACGATAGCGTTCGTCTCAGCTGCCCCCTCGTTGCTCCTGTTCACGGTCTCGATCTGGTCATGGATGATTTATCTTGGGAGTTAAGGTTCTTATGCTGACTGAAATTTAGGGCTTTCAGGTGAGTCCCAACACAAGCTGTGGTTGAATTCATCGTGGGGTTTTAGTTCCTCCTTCTGACTGAAATTTTCGAAATTGCAGGGTCTCCTAATTGTTTTTTTTTCTTCTTGAGGTGTCGTTCAAATCGAGGGATTTTGTTATTTCTTGTTCCCGGAATTTGAAGTGAACAAAACTGCGCATTTGTGGGCGTTCTTTGGCAAACTGGTGGGCAAAAGTTAGCTCCGTGACTTACTGGCCATGTGAGATTGGAGACACCTGTAACAGGAGAAAATAAATTCGAGGTTTTGATTTCGACGGAGTATATATTTACTTCTTGATGTATCCATGATGTTTCATGTAGAAGAGAAGCATTGGAGTATATGGCGAGTTTTCTAGGGTGATGCTTATTTGAGATTATTGTTGAAGGCATCTTTAGCTCAATAGTGCTTTCTGAAAGATTTAGACGGATGTTTCCTGCTGGAACCGAACGTACACAAGATACAGGTGGAGTTTCAGGTAGCTTGTTAATTCCATGGAACTTCGTCTGGCGTTATGGTGGGAATAAGGTTTTTGTGATTGGCTCATTTACAAGGTCAGATCCTTGCTCCTGGACACTTTTTTTTTGTTGCTGATATTCTTTTTCTGATTATTTGGATTGTTGAATTGAAGAAATGCTAAGTCAGAAGTTCTTCGATTGACAATTTTTTTAAAAATTTGCTAAATTTTTTTGATCAATCAGCTTAATCAAGTAGAGATATATCTACATCTTTCTCTTAAATTGTAAACAGAGTTCTCTTTTCTGAACATACTAATTTGTGCTCTGTTAAAAAGTAACTTTGCATATTCTCTGAAACTCAAGTGTTGATCGTGAAGTTGATGTCACTAATCATAATGAACTTGAATATACAACCAAGGCAGCTAAATTGGTGCACTTATTGCATGGACATTTACGTGTATATAATTTCAATTTCTTTTGGAATTTTTTTTTGTATTACAAATGCTAAGTACGTAATGTTATCATAAATGGTAATTTAAACATTCCTTTGTATCTTATTATTATTATTTATTTTCATCACAGGTGGACTGAACGTGTAGAAATGGTCCCCTTAGAGGGAGACCCTACTGTATTTCAGGTTATGTGCAGCTTATCACCTGGCATTCATCAGGTCAGCATGAGTACATTGTTCTTATGACTGGTGATTTGTAATGCATATTTTCTTATGAAGAGTAAGTGTTTCTTTTCTGGTCTCACATTTGTATGAATTGCATGCACCTTGATAAGAAAAATAAATAGTATATTTGTCTAATTGATTCATTGATGTTGATTAGTTTAAGTGCACTACACACCATTAAGTTTTATGTTGCTTTGGTTACTTGTGCGTGTTTAAGTCTGTATGGATGTCAATTCTTCAAATGTATGATAATCATTCTTTTTATTTGTACATTTAGTTCACATCTTTATTAATTTTATGCAGTATATGTTCTTTGTGGATGGTGCATGGCGGCATGATGAGCAGCAACCTCATATGATGAGTACTTATGGGATAGTTAACACTCTTATTCTTGACCAAGAAGCAAATCCTGTACACACTCTTTTAAGTTCTGAGCTACCTAGTAATAGAATGAACATGGATGTGGACCATGAGAACTTCCGAATTGTGGTAAGTCCACTACAACATGATGAGCAACCTAATTATCACATCAAGAATCAATTTGTGTACTCATTTGTATGCCTTATTCAATGTAAGCAAGTTGTTGATTAATATGAACTTGTGCATGATGTGGATGTTCTTTCATGTTTAATTTATTCTTATGTATTTCACTGGATTTGCGGAGAATAAACATGTTTAACCTAGCATTATAAAAGACATGAGGAAGTCTTCAATGGTCGGAGAAGTTTATGGAAATACTAATGCCTCAAGCAAGTTCTATCAATCTTTTGGTGGTCTAGAAACCCCTCAAGAGCACTCATATTAGTTTTATAATGCTTAATACTTTGAAGGGGAGCTTTGGCGCAACGCTAAAGTTGTTGCCATGTGACCTTATGGTCACGGGTTCGAATCGCCAAAACAACCTCTTGCAATACAAGATAAGACTGCATACAATAGACTCAATGTGATCTGACCCCTCCCCGAGACTGCATTGGCGGGAGCAAGCTTCCCCTTATGTTCGATACTATTTCTATCAGTGTCTTTCTATTGCTCGTAGTGAGTTTTGTATCACTAATATCAAACTTCATACTACCTCCTAACGGGTAAGAAGTGTGACACTTGACATTTGCGCTATCCAACTCGATGCCAATCTTGATGGCATTTTGTAGAGATATCCCTCTTGTCAAGCGATATAAATGGAAACCATGCTCATACAAGCAATATATTTATGAGTTAGCGGAGATGACTGCATTCTCTCATATCTTGTGATCATCATGTGTTTCCTAGTCAAATTTTGAATAACTACTGAATCAATAACTAAAGTAACAATAGCAAAGTTATTTATTTTACCTTTTTAGTTGATACAAGATTAGAGAATAATATCTAGCATGTAAAATAGATTAAAGAGATAATGAAGATGACAGAGTAGCAAATCTTATGCAATTTTCTGTTTAAGAGTATGTTGGTTTATAAGATTTTAACCGTGTAGTCAAATCTTTTGTTAGGAGTTGTTTCAAAGTGATAGAAATTTCGTAAATGAAGACACTTTACCATTATTTAAAAGCCTTTCATGCAGCTGCTTGAGTACTCATACATATCCAATGCTTCGCTACTCCATTTTAGTTCTTTATTTGACTTGTGTAGATTAAGCTAGTTTTTCAGTTCATCACAATTTGAGATCTTAGGAATAAAGTTGACAAGAAGATGATTGCTCTAATTCAGGTTTAGTTTAATCCAGGTATAAAACATCATGGTTGTCAAAGTATGTTTGGTTTAACTATAGGCAATATAGTGATAAATTCTTCTGAAACAACTTTTTGCTACTAGAATGAATGATGTCACATATTGTTTTAGAAGTCTAAGTACAAACTTTTGATTCATATCTATACACAATCTATATAGAATGTGTTTTGGGCATGAGGCTATGTGACGCAATTGTATTCACTATTCATGACAAATTGTTTTTACTATTCATGCTACATTTTACAGAACATCAAGATAATCTATCCTCTACAAAGGCTGTAATTCTGACATGCACCAACACACGTCTCCCAATAATAAAATTATGAAGGGAAGATGTATGAATGCACAACTTCGGGACATGTCTCATCTAAATTTCCATTGTAGATAAGGCTGATTGGGAGTTTAGGCATAGACTACTCTTAAATTTGCTAAATTTTGCTTTTGTGCTTATAGTTGAAAGTAATATAGCCTGTTAATGGCATTTGTAGTCTTATTTGGAGCACCATAGTAATGTTTGATTACGGTGGAGTTGAGACATATAACCCACAAGCATTTAAATTTTCATTTTGTGCCTCTTAGGTAAAATAATGAAAAAATCATGATAGTATAGTATGACTAGCCATACTTTTTGGATAGATTGTTGGATAGTTAAGGTTTAAGACATAAAAAGTATGAGAATGCTAAGATGGCTAATAGTTAAGGTTTAAGACATAAAAAGTATGAGAATGCTAAGATGGTTATGTGTGTTCATGAAGAAAAATAATAAAATGGAAAATACTACTATCCAAGTGA
Organism: Hedychium gardnerianum; assembly: GCA_038050645.1. Taxonomy (NCBI): domain Eukaryota; kingdom Viridiplantae; phylum Streptophyta; class Magnoliopsida; order Zingiberales; family Zingiberaceae; genus Hedychium; species Hedychium gardnerianum. The sequence goes on from JBBUKS010000060.1 coordinate 11,014,980, forward strand.
AATTAAGTTTATCTTTAACAAAATTATGAAATAAAAAATATTTGGAATGGGCATATTAAAACAATGATCAATATTTTTTTTTCGTAATTAGACAAGATGAATCAATTCGGGTCAAAGATGTGAGGGGTGGAGTGAAGAAAATGCTTCCTAGCACCATTAGAGTTGACTTTAAAGATTGGATATTTGGTACTGGTAGCGGCATAGCCTTATACAGATTTTATGGCAGGATGATCCATGTACCTGATTCCAAATAGTTGGAGCTCATATTTTGTTTGTTTGTTGTTTCAGGCATGACATACATTTGAGATACCTGGCACAGGCTGAATATTTTAGTTTTGCTTCATTTGCTTCTCAGACTGTCTTGTTTGTCTTAATACTCTCTCTTGGCCAGAAGCATCAATACTGACTTCAAAGGAATATTTCTTTCGTGTATTTTCCTCAAAGGCTCTAGCACCTACTAAATGGTTTTATTCAGACATATAAATCGGGTCCTTTGCTAATGGTTAAAGCTTTTGGAGTTATAGTAGATCATTCATATCTACAAGGATATATGATTATCACATTGTCACTATTTTTTAACTCACTAGTGGAGTTATCCATTATTCTTATTCAGTTATGTGTCACTAACTATAACTTCTTAGGCTAAACAGTCAAAATCAGGCAATCATGTGCTAAAAGTATAAACGCATAGATTAGTCACTGTCCTAAAGGTTCAAGTTTTTTTTGATAAATAATCAAGCAAACACATTTGACATGGTCATATTTTACATTATCTTTATGGTATTAAAAGAACTAGTAATGACTAATTAACTTATGCCAATTTGATTCCATCTACACGTTCCTGCTAAGCTTGGACCTATTACTGCTATCTTAGCAATTGACTGCATGCATCTTTTTCTATTATTATTATTATTATTATTTTGTATGACAATATTAATAGTTAAAATAAACTGTAAAACAAAACAGATATAGCTTTCTCAAATCTTCATCTACTGTTAGGTATACTCATCTTCTCTGAGTGACGTACGAATATGCCACCTCTACACTATCTCAGAGGCATTTCCTTTTACCATTATTCTTCTTTTGCAGGATGAATCTAATGTTATGAAGAATTATTATCAAAACTTTTCCTTAGTGTTCACATCTTAGCTAATCATTTTCTGTATGTGTTGATTATGCATTGCACTGTGCTTAGTAATGTAATATCATATCTCCAAGTATCTATATATCATTTCATATGTCGTTTCCTTTACTTAATGTTTGTTTCCTATCAATCATGTAAACACCAAGAATTGCTGTGCTGAATTTTATTTGCAATACCCCTAGTGAGTGGCAGCAATACTAGCATGATTTGCCTGTTTTATCAATTTGTTTTAACCTTGAACTGCAGGCGCTTTAACTTCTTTCTTATAAAATTAACATACTGCGTAAGAGCCAAATGAACACTCCATTGGAGGATTCTCTTTCGACTGCTTTAAAATCTGCATATGTTTCAGCTAATGTGACTCACTACCTCTATGTTAGACCAACCATTTCATGTGCAGATGCTTCCCTGCAGGTGTCAAATTTGAGGATTTCAGAGGCTGATATTGGAATATCTCGTGATTGCATTTCTGAACTCTTGTCTACCCATTCTGCTTATGAGTTGCTTCCTGATTCAGGGAAGGTATAACATACTGTTTCCTTTACCGGTGAACAGAACTAGATGTTCCATCCTTTCACTCCTTGATTCAGCAACCATAATGTTCTTCAGGTCATAGCTCTTGAAGTCAGTTTGCCGGTAAAGCAAGCATTCCATATCCTTTATGAGCAGGTAGTATCACCTGTTGACTTGGAAATATTTTCAAGCTGTAGTTTTATTCATGACTGTAAATATATATATATATAGTTTCATTTAACTATATTCATGTAGTAAAACAATCATTCAATTAGGAGGATCCATTATCCCCAGAAAATTGGTGATTATTATTTTTATTCGAAACTTTAGGAAAGAGTAATAGAGAAAAGATTAAGAAAGGAGACGGTGACCAAAAAATCAATTTGGGTTTATGCCTAGAAGGTCGACAATAGAAGCTATACATCTTCTCGGGCAACTAATTGAAAAGTATCGGAAGCAAAAGCAAGATCTACACATGATATTCATTGATTTAGAAAAAGCTTATGATAGAGTCCCAAGAGAAATTGTATGGAGAATACTAGAAAAGAGAGGTGTTAGCGTAGGGCGGATTAACTGAAGCATTTCCAATAAAGAAAGATCTACACATGGTATTCATTGATTTAGAAAAAACTTATGATAGAGTCCCAAGAGAAATTGTATGGAGAATGCTAGAAAAGAGAGGTGTTAGCGTAGGGCGGATTAACTGAAGCATTTCCAATAAAGATAGGGTTATCAGCTCTAAGTCCCTATCTTTTTTTACTAATCATGGACGAACTCACTAGACACATTAAACACACAATACTGTGGTGCATGCTGTTTGCAGATGATATTGTTTTGGTAGATGAGACACGTGAAGGTGTGTAAATGCTAAATTAGAATCTTGGCGGGAAATACTAGAAGTGAAAGATTTTAGGCTTAGTAGAGTAAAGATAGAATATATGGAATTTAAGTTTAGCAATATTAGACGTAATGAGACAATTGTTAAGATATGAGATGACAAGTTGTTTGGAACTGAGAGCTTTAAGTATTTAGGATTATTTTTGCAAAACGATGGAGGGATTGAGAGAGATGTTTTACATAGAATACAAGTAAGATGGTTGAAATGGAGGAGAGGGTTGGATGTTTTATGTAATCGTAAAGTACCTTTAAAACTTAAAAAGAAGTTCTACAAAATGACGGTTAGACCTGCTATGTTATATGGAATGTTGGGCTATGACTCGAGCACATAAGCAGAGGATGAGAGTTGTAGAGATAAGGATGTTAAAATAGATGTGTGGACATACAAAGATGGACAAAATAAGAAATAAGAGTATTAGAGAGAAAATCAGAGTTACATCTATTGAGGAAAAACTCTGAGAGACACGTTTAAGATGGTATGAACATGTACTTAGACGACCAATAAATGCTCCAGTTAGGCGATGCAAAACTATGACAAATATGCACATCAAACGAGAAAGTGGAAGAATCAATAAAACAAGATAAAATTTATTTAAGTATAGATGATGATATAGTAGGAAATAGAGTCCAATGGTGTAGAAGGATCCATATAGCTGACCCCACCTAGTGGAATACGGCTTGGTTATTGTTATTATTTTGCATCCAAATACTATACTTAGGCGTAAATGCAAGGCGTTTTATATGTTAAAATGATATATCAATTATTCTTATGGTATTTCTCGTTCATCCCTTTTTTCTCCACTCTCTAATCTCTTTTCTTTTTCTCGTCTCCTCCTACCTCTGCTTTTGTCAAGCTGTTTAGCATCAATTGGTACCTGTTATGCATCACAAAGGGAAGAATATTAGAGATATCATTTACTGGAGTGTGCATTTTTCCACCCTGGCTAAGAAAATAAGTAAACTGGAATCACATATAAAACTAACTAGTTTAATGGGGTAACAGGGATGACCATTTGATTTCACTCTTTGGAGTCCATACTATTAGAATTTGCTTTTCTGTCCTAGACATGATGCCTTCTGATATAGTTTGCTATGGTGTATGAAATAAATCTTTTGTGGAATGACTGACATTGCATGTTCAATTACAGAAGTCTTTTTTCTCTTCAAACTTCATGTTTGTCAGGGTATTCCCGTTGCTCCCTTACTGGATACTTGCAGTGGAGAATTTGTCGGAGTACTCAGTCCATTGGATTTTATATTAATTCTAAAAGAGGTATGAGTTGAATATTGTTTTTGTAATTAGGAGCTTAGTTTTTTCTGTTACCTAAGTGACGCTACTTTCTTTGGAACTTAGCTATAGGATCTGTGGAATTTCTTTTCTTCTCTGCATTTTTTTCACTTGTTTAGGGTTTTTAAATGCACGAGTTCATTTTGGGATATTTGCTAAAACTCTCTGATTGAATTGGTCTGAAAGATTACCTATTTTGTGAAGAATAGTATTGGCTGCTAGATAACTATAGATCGAGTAATAGAATATTTGTCTATTATTGGAAAAACATAGATTCTAGTTTGCAATCTCTTGTTGGCTCCTTGAGAACTGAGCTCATCGGGTTCATAGTACATTATAATTGATTTGTGGTTATGCTTTGTTTTGGGGAATGATAGAATCATCCATTACCTTTTTCTTTCAATTTTTGGTTCCTTGTATCTGTTCTGACATGATTGTTTTGTTGTTGACTGATTTTTGATACACCATAAAAATGTAGTTCTGACTTTTGCATTGTTGTCCATTTAGTCGACACTGGAAATAGAAAGAAAATGATCATGCATTATTTATTCTAATTAATAAAACGTTGACATGACATTCAAATAATCTTCTTCACGAGAAGGAAAAGAAAAGATGTTTCTGTATCTCATTTGTTTGTCATTTCCTGTTTGATTTTGACAACAATTTAAAAGTTGAAGTCTTGGCCAGAGGTCCTGAATATAACTCTTTTTGGCCAATGTTGAAGAAGTCTTGCATTCAGTTTCTCCAAATGTAGCCCAGGATTACGATGAATTAAGGATAGCCATTTTTGTGCAATAAAAGCTATCACCATTATACTGATGAAACAATATGTGAATAGAAGATGAATTGGAGCTAAGGACTTACAGTGGGATAGGATCTAAAGTGTTTGAGCCCGTGATTCCGACGGACGATTCAGTGTGGTACTATCACGCCTCAATTGGGTCTCCATGATCATAGGCATGGCATGGCACCCACAATGATTGCACCCACAACAGTTGATCCATTTAATCTACTAGCAAATCTAACATCCAATTAGCAAACAGTACTAAAAGCAAAGTTGTTACATTAGCTTTTTAAACATCTGATTAAGCTGTAAAAAATCTCCAAATTAATTCTTTTAAATTGTAGTTATTCTTAATCATATTAATTTAAATTAAAATAATTTTTCAGAATATAACACAACAACGGATACTGTATTAGATGTGTTGAAGTAACATCTCTCTTTTATCTGGTTGAGTTGGGATGAAATCATACTATAAGTGTACCTCATGGTTTCTTCTTTTAGAGCATTCTTATCCTTGCCATATCACCTTTAATACATTATTTTTTGGTTCGAATCCTCTTCAACTCAAACATGCTAAGAGTTGTTTCTACTTCTTCTTTTTGACCAACTTTATGCTGTGGGTTGAACTTATATGAGTAATTTCTGTTATCATAATTTGTCAATTCACATGCTCACCAATTAATTAATGTTTTATTTTGATGTAAATATGTTGGAAGCATAAAAGAACAAGGTAAGGTGAAGGAATACAAGTGTTGGAGAGCTTTAACATGACAATTCCAAGTCCATCTAATGCATGCATTTCCTTTTAACAAAGAAATGAAGGATTAAAAAATAATAAAATAATACTTAGCTCAATCTAGATTATTTTTAATATATTTATTTATTGAAAATATATTTATTAAGTTGAATTGTGATTATTCATATATTGTGCAATGCACAGACCATTGACTTGATTTGCTATAATGACCATGTGCAAAAGCTGAGCAGCTTGTATGGGATACTTGTATTGCTACAGAGTGCTAGAAAAATGTGCTCCTAGAATAATTATGATGCGAGCAGTAGATAGAGAATCTTGGAAGGCTCTAAAACTAGGATCTAGCCTTAAATGAAATTCTGGATATGATGGTGATTAAGTAAGAAAATATTTCCAAATATGAAATTGGAAAGGCAGAGGTGGAGATTTAAAGACACAATCTTGCACTAGGACAGTCTCTTTACCAAGCATGCTAGGCAACCTTCAACTTACACAGTATCTGGTATGATGAAACCAATGTTGTGTCATGCAATCACATTCTTATACAAGTCCTGTATCTACATACCCCACATGTGGAATTCTCACAAATTTAATTCTCAGCTGCACCATGGCTTCAAACTTTTAAAATGTACCTGTTAGCATTTGCATTTTGATGTTTTGTTTACTTCTTTTCCTTTTTGCAGCTTAGCAATCGCGGCTCAAATTTAACAGAAGAAGAACTCGAGACACATACTATTTCTGCTTGGAAAGAGGCAAAGCAACAGCTATCGAGTCAAATGGTTTTGCATGGACAGTCTCAGAGACAGTTAATCCATGTAACTTTTCTGGCTACTGTTTTTCTTATTTGTCCTTTCTGACATAGTGTGAGTATTATTTTTTTCAGTTTCTGTGAAGTAGCTTCTTCTGATTGCAACCAATGTTCTCAAAGTAACCAAAAATAGTTCCTCTGTATATCTTTATTCATTACTGATAGACAAATATTCAATTTTTTAAATTAAGCTCTACAAGAACAATGAGACCATTTTATTCGTATATGGCAAATAGGACAGAAATCAAAAGGTCGTCCTTTATTTTCATTATCATCAAAGAGTGCTCCATGTAGAAACAATATTAAAAGGCTGCCCGTCCTATTTTTTCATCCTAAAACATCCTTGTTTCAAACAACATGGAATGGTTTTGGCCAAAGTTGCTCCAAGCAATTTTGATCAAAGTGCTTCAATTTGGTTAAAACTTAAAACTAGTCTAATATTATTGTTGCAGTGTTAGCTAAAACTGCTACAATTGCTCCACATTGTAGTAGTTTTGACTAAAACTATTGGATTAGTCAGGTAAAAAGGTAATTTGGAATAAAATTTAGGATGGGGCACTATTTTGATTTTTTTTTTCAACGTAGGGCGTTCTTTTGATGATAACAAAGATAAAGAGTGCTCTTTTGATTTTTGTTCAATAGCATATTTTCACAGTAACATTATCCATGTATAAATAAGATATATTGTCTATGATAACAGTTTTGCTCTCTTTTTTATTTTCACAAAACACCTAACTTTCATGTTTATGATGCTATTTTTCTGGACTATATTTTCTGTCTTCCTTCCATGTTTATGTCTGATTTTCAATTCTCTTACCTATTTTGTCAGAGTTCATTTTATTGTTTCACATTTTACTTTTTCCACTCCGAATTTGCTCTCCAAGTTGTTCTTTGTGTTTATTCTTGTTTCAATTAATATGTTAATGTATTTATCATTACTTTAGATGTGTTATCGATGTAAGTATAACTGGATTTTACCATTCAAAATTTGAGACCTTCATCAGTGACTATCTTCTCTGGTTATAGGCTGGGCCTTATGATTCATTGAAAGAAGTAGCACTGAAAATATTGCAAAATCGCATCACTACAATTCCAATAGTTCATTCATTGTTGCAAGAGGATTCTTTCCCACATTTGCTTCATCTTGCATCCCTTTCGGGAATATTAAGATGTAAGTTCTAATATTTATTAACTACTAATATAGTGTACATTAATGACAAGTAACTGATGCTTTCTCTGCCAATTTGGTCTTAAAATTTCAGGTATCTGCAGGCATTTTAGGCATTCAACTACTTCAGTGCCCATTTTGCAACAAGCAATATTTACTATTCCCTTGGGCACATGGGTTTCTAGAATTGGTGAATCAAATGGGAATCAGCTGGCAAAGTTGAAACCAAATGAATCACTAAGTCGCGCTCTAACACTGTTGGTGCAAGGTAAGTTCTTTGTCTTGGATTAAGTTTGTTAGTGGTGCAAGGGAAACTGAGTAAGTTTGTTGGCTCAACTTGATAGGCAAACAACTACCTCAACTTTTATCTCACTACACGAGTTCCATTTTATCCTCTCTCTCAAGTTGAAGAATATATATCTTATCTTCCTATTTGTAGCCTCCTGTACCCAAAGTGCTTTAATAAACAATTATGCTGATTGGTCATGTGGACCAACATACAAAGTTGAAGTGATAGTCTTAATCTCCTTGCTCATTACTTCTACACATACAAAGTGAGAATATATTTTAATATGCATGGGCACGATAATACTACATTTGCTATATAACAATTCAGTTTAATAATTTTGTGATCATTTCAATGCCTTTATGATATGGTACCATATCAGTCTGGGAGAACTCCGAAATTGCCTCAGATAGAAATTATAAATGTTGGCATATCACTTGCAGCAAAAATTATTTAAATCCATTCAGGATAGCTCTTCTCTGCAGACATAAAAGGTTTAACTGTCTGCAGTTGTACTCATTGAGCCTTTGTGGGATTCACTACTTCAGCGTATAGTATCCGTTGTAAGTTTTAGTGACCATTTTTAGGTCATAGGAAATTATAATTTGAGTTTAAAGTTGAGAAAATGTTTGTAACTATCATGTGATTAGATTAAGTGCTTCTGCAACTAGAACTTTTCATGGACACCTTGTTTGTTGTTTTTAGCACTTTTGATAATTCATTTGGATATCAGAAAATATATTCTTTATCCAAATGCGCTGACTCCCCAACTTTCTCATGTGCCTAATATGGACTAGCATCATACAATTTATGAAACAGATGGACTAGGATGTATGCAGAAGGACTACAATCAAATTGGAAAATTAAAAAATGTTTAGTTTTTGTTGTTTGACTTTTTCCTCATTTTGCATGCCTTGCTGGATCTTACTTTATAGCTGTTATTTTAACCTTCATAATGCCATAATCATTCTTTTGTGCTATTGGATTAGTTTCTATTTCCAAGCTGCATTTCTAGTGCTGTCATGTTCGTAAAGTATAAATTTTTGGAATTTCATTCATGTATCCTCTCATAACCAAGCAGGAACGTAGCTAAAATTGGAGTTAGTTGACCTTGAATTTCATAAACACTCTATGTTAAAGAATTAAAACTATGAATTGACTTCATTTCAGTTTGTCTTTTAATTTTAATGGTCTCATTCTTTCAATTAGTTGGTTACTCTTAATTTTGTTTGTAAAATTATATAAACTTGAATTTTATGCCGATGTTAAATAATAGACCCTTATTTGCAACCAAAAAAAAATCATTATAACTCATAAATTTGATTTTCATTATATGCTTTTTCATTCATAAAAAAATCTTATTTTTCTCCTTTTCCATATTTTATCTTATCTCATTTCAAGAACTTTAAATACTTATTTATATGCAAGTTCTTATCTTTTACTATTCACCCCACTCGATTAGTTATCTAGCTACATCATTGCCACCAAGGTATCTTATCTTACATCAATAATCAATATGCAGCTGAAGTTAGTTCGATACCAATAGTTGATGACAATGACCGTTTGCTAGACACATATTCTAGAAGGTATTCTGTTCAAACTCAATACAACTGTACTCTTTTAATTGTATGAAAGTTTATGCTTATCCTATAAGTTAATTACATCTTAGGCACCTGTTATCTTCCAGTTGCTTTATCAATAGTTTTATTGTGTTCCAACTTCCAACTCCAGTGACATCATATCTTTGGCTAAAGACAAGGTTTATACACGAATTCGCCTGGATGAAACAAGTATTTACCAGGTAAAATGGAAATCTTTTGTATTGAATACCACCTATCCTTGGAATGACTGGATTATTAATTCGTTGAGTCCAATCTTCTCTTGCAACATGAATTTCTATTCATTTCTCTGACAACTTGTCAGATCATTAGTTGGTTTTGTAGTCGGATCTATTTTTTATTGTTAATATTATTATTGTATTTTCTTTCCCACATAATGTTGAACAATTTTTCTTATTTTTAGAACAAAAATGGTTATGGTGTTGTAATGACATTATTCTATTTCTGATGGTCTACGGTTTTATTGCATTAAAAGAAACCTGTTGCTTGATAATTCATATGAAACTTGCTGGTTTTTCACCTATTATTAATTTGAATTATGAACATTTAGAGACTAATCATTTTTAAGATGCATGGTAAGTTCTGGTCAGACTAGTTTTTCCTCAAGTGTACAGCAGTTACGAGTTCTAAGTCCTTACTATTTAGGTTGGCTAAAATTGACCTTGTCCTGCCATTGGATTCTACTATTATTTACTGCTTGTGAGTAATTATCTTGTCCAATGATACAGTTCAGATTTGCATTTGATTTTGTAGCTCAGTACCTTACTGTAGTATAAGTTGTTAATATCATTTTTATGAAGTCATGTTAGTGCCAACTATTTTGAGTTAGTATTTTCCCTTCCATTGAACTCTATACATGTGGATCTCTTCTTTTTTTCTTCTAGTCTCCTATTTTTTTCACATTTCTAACTCTGATTTAACTTGTCTAAGTGTGGAATCTTTTTGTTTGAATATGTTCATATTATTTTAACATATTTGCTCTCATTTTATCTTCAATTCTTGTTCCGACCAATTACTCCATAGTAGTATCATTTAATTACCTATTATATTTAATAACCTCTTATATCCATCTTAGTATTAATAGAGTTGGTAATATTTGATGCAAGGCCATAACCACACTAATTCAACTTAACCAAAAATATAATTAAAATAAAAGGCAGCCCGGTGCACTAAACTCCTACCAGTGTGGGGTCCTGGGTAAGGTCGAATCACATTGGGTCTATTATACGCAGTCTTACCTTATATTTTGCAAGGGACTATTTCTCCAACTCGAACTCGTGACCTCAAGGTCACATGACAACAACTTTACCGCTGCGCTAAGGCTCGCCTTCATCATAAACATAATTAACCTAGAGAAAATTCTAAAGTAACAAGACATCACCTTAGACATGACATAGATTTGACCTATTTATTAAGTGAAGTTTAATAAATGTTCATAACATATTTTGTATAAACTTTTTTAGTGAATTAAATCAATAAGTCTTTGGTATATATTAATATTTATCTAAGTCCTAACTATTTAGGTCGGCTTAAATTAATTTGATATATCTTAGTGAATTACTATGTCTAAATATTAATATGTTGCTAATTTTATTTTCTATTGGAGTTACTTATCTTCGCTACATTAATTTTTTTGTATATATTGTTCCTATCTCATTCATCAAGGGGATGCAGATGAAGAAAAATTACTAATATGATAAAGAGTGGATAGTCAAATGGAGATGGACTTTTTAGAGTCTTATGTGATTGCTAAGTGCCCCTTAGTCTAAAAAGAAGTTGTATATAATCGTGGTATAACCCACCTTACTCAATAGATCATCAAGGTGTTGAGCTATCGTGAAGTAACTGTTAAGAACATAAGTATACCAAATGGTCTCTTTCCTAAAGAGGCTTGAGTTTTCTTTGGATAAATGGTTAACAAATCAATACTAACATGGTGCATGGTTCAAATCCTTCCCATTCCTAACATCTCGAACTTTTGGAACAAGTAGCCAATCAATTCTAACTACATAGACAAGTTATTGTAGCAGAGATGAGTTTACTAATAAGTTGTAAGTATATATGTGTGTGAATACTGTAATCTATTTGAGTGGAAAGCTAAGTAGCAGTGGTGATCAAAGAAAATGATGTTAGTCATAAAATTTATATACCTGACTCAAAATAATTAGGACAAACACAGTCTGATGATGATTGTCTCTTAATTGACAAACATTTTTATCCATAAAGTAGGATTGGTCCTACCATGATCATATAAAGCTTTTCCTTTTAACCTAAGAAGCATATGATGATCGCACTAGACTTGTAGGATGTTGATACCAGGATCAAGTTACTATATTAAATTAAGGGCTTCGAAGATGCATACAAGATGTGGGTATCAGATCTTGTGTTGCACTCAACATTTTTTTCATTATAATAACCTTTTATGGGATTTGTTACTCATATTGATAATACAATCCTTAATCTCAACAATATTTACGCCTTTTGATCATGGGAAGCCATATAATGATTTGGATTGCCTTGGATGGATTACCCACCCAGTGTAATTTGTACAGTTGTGGTCTAGAGTTATCAATATTAAGATATCAAATGTGAATGATTTATATAATAGCTCTTGGTTAGACCTTGGGGGAATTTTGTGAACTAATGTTTGCTAATATTATCCACGAGGAGGAATTTGTAGAGCTTTGCTGATACTTTTATGATGCAACCAACTTAAGGGTGTTATGTGGAGTAAACCTTGGTGTTGCTTCAAAGTTCTTGTATTCAAAATCAAGATGGTTGCCTGGTTAATGCACATATACAGGCTCATCTAAAATCTGGAAGCATGACTACACTTGGTTCATATGCTCTACTCCCTCCTCTGCCTTCTTTAATGATTGTGTCTTGTCAGTTGGATATACAAAGGTAGCATAGTATTGCATCTTAATATCTGATGAATAAAACAATTGCATTACTTCTATGATTTCTGGCATCACAACAGCTTCTGCCTTTTCTTCTCTTTTTCTATTTAGTTATATCTTTTCCATTTTCTTGTCCAAAATGAGTTCCTGTATTCTTACAACACTCCTTTCTTCCACTCTTCCATTTTTTTTCTTTTCCTCTATGGAGCTATATTTTAATCTCAATTAAATTCTCTTTCCAATATCTCGTGTGGTATATATTTATTCTGATGGTAAACAAAGCATAGTATCAAATAAGTACCAAATCCCAGCATCATATTGCTTGCTTCATTGGATGGTGAGCAAGGGATCCACTCACGATTAGTTCATGGTTGATATAACTGACGCACTTCCAACTGGTATCATTTAAACAGCATCCAACAGTTCCGCGATTTATCCTTCTGTTTCTGGATTATCAACTTTGCTCTTCTATTACTTGTTATTAAAGGTGCTGAATTCATATACATTAACCGAAGTGTCATGTTGCACAGCCAGTGAACAAGTGTAAAGTTTCACCAGTGTCTAACTTCCCAGTCCTTGCCAAGCTCACTTTGGTAAATAAATTTTATAATCACTTTTCGTGAAATTTCAGGCATTGCAGCTCAGGAACAATGCAAGTCCATCTCATGGATCCTTAACCTGGCAGCGCTTCCATACATGTCTCCGCTCGGATTCTCTGCTGAAAGTAATGGAACAATTGGCAAATCCTGGTATTTAATCACACTAAAATCTGAATTCTTCATTCTACATTATGAATTGTGTTTTGAGATGTTCCCATTGATCCAGGGGTGCGGCGTGTGATTATTGTGGAAGCTGCAACTAATCGCGTCGAAGGCATAATCTCTCTGAGTGATGTATTCAGGTTCTTGTTCAGCATGCCATAAGTGAACGAAGTCATTCATTGGATCATTTAATTCTCTGCCAAAGTTGCTTAGCCCGCGGCTTTTAGAAAGACTAATGAAATTATTTATATGCAAATGTTCTCCCCTTCTCAATTTCTTTCTCAATTTCAATAGGCCCCATTGTTTAGATCCTGGCCTCTCCAATTCCATACCAAGATCTGTAGATGAGAAGAACTAGTTTTGATCTCGTTTTGAAAATTATTTTCCTTTCCAATAGTTTAATGCTAATGGTTCACCATAAATATCTTGAGCACATGAGACTATGGAATACCATTAATGTTATAGCCAGACAGCATTATGTTGATTTACTCATTCTTTTTTAACCTCCTTTTCTTCTGAAGTATCTGTTTCACATCAAACTGAATGTGAATTATTTCTCGTCTAGGATGGTTTTAGGTTGGTTTAGAATGACAAAATTAAATCCCTCCTAACAATATTATTATATGGATTGAAATATTAATATGTATCTATAGACTCAAATATTTTGGTTGGTTTGTGTTTTATTAGCATTGTAACAGCTGAATATGATGGTGGCCTGCATCTTGACTGTTTGTTAGTAGACTTATGTTTGTAATATGTGAATCTAATGAAGTATAGTCTTTGATTGTACTCCATAAATGAAGTCTGATTTATTTCCTGACACAAACTAAGCACCTTCCATTAGCTTTATTACCTCAATATATTTGGGTAAATATAAGAATTTTTGAATTCTGGTCCTTTATTTGAAAATACACAAATGATGCCTTTTCCTGATCCATTGTTTGGTTCGTATCTTATTTCTATGAAATTATGGGAATATCTTTTCTTATAAAATGTTTGTTAAATTGTTTGGTGAAATAGTTAGATAAATTTAAAAGTTAGTTTCATATTTTCTGTAGTTTGTTCTGTATGTAATTATAACTATGTATGTTTGGACTACCAATTGAAGATGCAGAGCACTTGATTTGAATATTTCAAATAGAGGGAGGGACTTCTTTATAATTTATGTAAATAGAGGGAATTCTTTTCAAATAGAGGGATTTTAAAATGTAAATATTTTTGTTTAATTTTAATGTATGTAAAATTATTTTTGTTAATTGCCTAGTGGAGTTAGATGGCCTTTCTTCTTCATTTGTATAAATTTAAAATATAATTTATGTATATTTAAAAATTATTTTTTAAAATATTTATTTTATTTATAATTCGAATTTTAATTTTTTTATTGCTCTATTTTAAGATATTTTAGGTTCGACTAATTCTGGAGGTTGGTGTTTCCTTGTAAATGTGAAAGCGTAATGGTTCTTGACGTGATAATTTAGCAATTTCAATAGTTTGAGTATGATAGGCGTAATATTATCTTGTCTAAGATTTAAATCTGGGATGCTTGAGTATACTGTGTTGCCTCTTACTGCTGTATTATATCAACAATTTAGCTTCAAAGAAGTGACTCAAGCTTAGATGAATATATTTTAATTCCTTAACAAGGAAATGTTTTTGATTTAATAGTAAGGATTATATTTCAAACAATTTGTTAACAAATATACATGAGTTTGAATTCATAGAATAATATCACACCACTCTAATTAAAATAATTGATTAAATTGAATTAATTTAAAATTTTAATTCGAACTATTCGGAAGTTTATTTTTTTTAAAAAAATATATATTTTGATTAAATTGATGTAAATTCAATTATGAATTTTATTAATATTTTTTTATTCAATAATAAATAATTTTAGAAAAATATTAAAAATTTATTTTTTTATTAAAAAGTATCAATATATTTTTATTTTTTTAAAAAAAATAGTTAATTCAACTACTGATTGAAATACAAATTTTTTATCAATTTGATTTTTTAATTTTAATATTCAAAATTGATTTTAAAATTAACTAATTTAATTTTAACAAATTTAATTCTATTTCGATTTTAACCTACTGTGGGACTGCCAAAATCGCCCACCTGACCCTTGGGATACATCTGAAGAAGAGGAGAAGCTGAGTGGCAGTCCCCAGCCATAAAGAACAACAGTTCACCTTCAACGGCCTACTGTTTAAATCAATGCATATTGAACACAGATGAACAAGATGAAACATCTGACTTAAGCCATTATTTATGATGCAATATACAACAGATATTTTGGCAATACTGTAAACAGGGAGAAAGTACTCTCACTTTTTCCTCGATCAGAAACAATTTACACGAGAAAAGTGCGTACTCGCACATAATTTGGATATCAAATTTACATGAGTCCAAGAGTAGTGATGCTCAGAATAGTAATGCAAAATACAGGTTTAGAAGGTCAACTGGGCACCTGCTTCAGAAAAAACTTCAACCTGAAAAATCTTGAAGTTAATAAGATTTTGTAGTAATGTGGCAAAATCCTGAGCCATGAAACAGGCAGTACTTTTCATGTGATAAAGATAAATTTAAGGTAGGCTTGATCTTTTGAAGGGGTATATGAAAAACAAAATTGTAAGACTTGGAATTTCGCTATTCCATCTTTGAGGTCGACCACAGCTTATTTCATGAAGAGTTGGTTAGTGAAGGATAGTACAAACAAGACGATCAAAGGTAAGATACCCGGTTAGGGGAGAGCCTGTTGTGCCTCCCTCTGTGCCTGGATCAATGAACATCGACTTGAAATTGGAGAATTAGTCAATAACTAAAGTGGCATACTGAATTTCTCAGCTTGAGCTTGATATTTCACTATCATGAGCAATGACGATGCTGCTACTCGATGTAGAGTGATGAGGTTGACCAGGTGAGGGGGAAGGGAAACTCCTGTTTGTATGTATAGAACCAACAGAATCACTGAATGTGTTACTGGATGACATTCTCGTAGAGAAAGACTCTTTGCTGGAAAGGAATTGCAGTTCTGAGGATGATAAGGATGGCACCAAAGTTGCAACCGACATGCCGATGGAATATGGGGCAACTGGCATGTCAGAAAGTGAAGATGCAGAAGGACTATAGCTAAGACTTCCCATCGGATGATCAAATTTGCATGTTTTCCCAAACTTGCAAATTCCATTTTGAGCATAGAAACTGCAAATTTGAACACCCTGTAACAAGAATTTGATTAGAATTACAAGAGCATCAGGAAACCAAAATGAATAGAAGGAAAGTATTATAAGCAAATTGCAGCATCCAAGAAGAACGTGAGAGCATTAAAATGAAATTTAACAGATGGTATCAAATCACCATCTTTGTTGTGACTATATAGGCCAGTTATATGAATCTTATTGTCCAATTAGTAAAAGTAAGTCTTGTAGGTCAATGTGTGGCCAGATGAACTAGAGTGGATTAGCCACTTCAAGCCTAACATATGGACCGACTTTGATAGGGAATGTATTTGATAGTATTCTTCTGTTCTGATACTATCATAAACAAGTTGATGGATGGCCCATCCCATGCATTGTGCAACTATTAAAACAATCTATAATTTTAATTTGATAAACTTCAATTTGATTGTTTATTTAATTAATAAATTAATAACTAATCGCACAAATCTATCAAAAGTTCTGACTCAGAATCTTTATCCCATTATCTTCTAATATTGTTTTTTCAATGAAGCATGTTAATTTACTGAATGAAAAAAATGTAAATCTGTTTGATTTTTATTCATTCACATGTTGCATTTATATTAGCCACTTAAACTTTCTTTCTAAATCAATTATCTATAGAAAAAGGGGGTTCAAGAAGTAAGGGTTTT
Organism: Hedychium gardnerianum; assembly: GCA_038050645.1. Lineage (NCBI taxonomy): Eukaryota > Viridiplantae > Streptophyta > Magnoliopsida > Zingiberales > Zingiberaceae > Hedychium > Hedychium gardnerianum. Next base: position 11,031,773 of record JBBUKS010000060.1, read on the forward strand.
TTTAACGAAAGAAAAAGAAATATCTTATTTTTTAGTTACTTAATTGCAATAACCGTCATTATGAAGAATTAGACTAATCATAAAAAATAGGGAACCAAATGTTTCTCTGACTTTTGGTGTTTGTTAAGGATACTTTGTTGTATTAATTGATAATATTTCTTTTTTTACTTGATTCTAATTAAAATAGTTATATGCACAATTGGCCTTCATATTTTAGTAGTAGGAATTGGAAAGGTATGACAATAGTGAACAAACATTGTAAAAATTACTGAGGATGATCACTATGTTAATGAAGCAGATACGACAACACATATACAGAATTTTTTGGATTTTGATAAACAATTAAAATCCATAAATACACATTGCAGTAATAATTTTCATTCATTTAGATACTCAAATGCTCAGTCAACGCCAATATAGAAGGATAAGAGATTGCATATAGGTTTCAATATATAGATATGGGTTTGATTAGGTAACTATGATCCAAAAAAGTTAACTATTACCAAAAGGTCTAGCGTACACAATTATTTGTATTTTTAACCATTCTAGACCTAATATTAAAACATTTGGAAAATTTAGCCATTACAAAAGATCCATTTCTTAGATAATACATTTGTATTCTTAACCGTTTTGCATGTACTATTACAAATAAATACTGAAATATAAATTGTGCCAAAGTGGAATTCAATAAGTTCAGGGGTATAAGTGATAAAACAATAAAAAGGGGCCAATTTGTTAGTTTCTAGTTCACTATTCATATAGCTGGGGATGAACAGCAGATTACATACCAATTGCTGCTATCGTTTTGTGCTAAAGCCTCTTAAACTGTTTGAAAATGATTATTATACCAATGAAATAAGGTCTAGATGGTGTCCAAAGTAAGAATGCAGCAGAAAGAAAGGACTCTTAGTCATGTTAAGGATGTAAAGCTAAAGCTACAGTGGCAAACAGAAACAGAAAAGACAATTACTAGAAAGTGAATGTATTTCTAATTCTTATCTCTGTCTCTAATTCATGACTTACACAGGTGTTTATGCAAAGCAAGGTATGAAGTTTGATGCAATGATTGTTTGCGCATTATTGGAGTAAATTTCTTTAGACAAGCAATATTAACTGGATAAAAAAATGAAAGAACAGGGTTAATATTCATCCAAGGTTATACAAAATGGCATATGGAATCAGACAACTTTCTTCTTAGGATATGAAACAACAGAGAATACCTACCGGACGAAGAGGGAAGCCTAAAGGGCTAAGCACACAGTTTCTCCTTGATATGCTCCAATCTGGAGGATGGTGATATTTACACGTGGATCCAAATTTACAGTCCCCTGTTCTCATGTAGAACTGGCACTCAGGTTGGCCAGGTCTCTCTGGAAACTTATTATCTCTACGACTAACATTTGATGGAACTGAAGTAGATACTGGCAAATGAGATACATGGTATGCAGGCATGGTAGGAGTTGCCTGGTTGGCTAACCCATGTTCTTGTCCAACTTGAATCAGCCGTTGACTTCCATAAGAAACTGCAGGACTCATAGGAACCTACCACATATATAATAACAAAAAAAATGAATAAATATGGACCACGCCAACTTTATTCTATCAAAACATTTAGAAATGGCAAACCATACACAGACCAGATAAGGATTCCAATTCTGAACTGGAACAACTCCAGGAGAGAGCATCATAGGAGCATAAGGACCTGGCATATATGAACCCGGAACAACTGGAGGCCTAGCAACTTGCCAATTAGCCATAGGTGCATATTGGTGAGGCGAGGGAACAGGTGGAGGTGGCACCGGCGTATAAAATGCTGGTGCAGATGAGAACACTGAGGTCCCAAGAGGTTGCGGGTGATGGAATTTACAATTTGAACCAAATTTGCATTGGCCAGTCTTCAGATAGTAGGAGCATTCTTTCTCCCCCTGCATTTTTATTATTGGACAAAAACACCAAGAATGTGTGTAATTCAAATATGAGTGGTGAGAAGTAATTGTTTAACTAATAGAACAATATGAAGTGACGTGAAGAAATCCATACAGGTCGCAAAGGGTATCCATAATCATTTAACAACATCGGATGGACGGATCCACCTTGCCTGGGATGGTAATACTTACAGGCAGCACCAAATTTGCAAGTTCCAGTTTTCATATAGTACTACAAAAGCAATGGGTTACAAAATAGTTAAGAAAATAACTACATAACTCAACTATCCAGATGCAAAATGCTTGCATTTATATAGTTATTTTGCCAATTCAGGAGCCCAGTCTGGTTCAACAAAATACTTAAATAGGTATGTGTTGTACCTCACATACAGGCTGATCCACTCGCTCAAGATGCTCCATCAATTCAATCCCTTCAGCTCCAGCACCAATTAACTAAAGACAGTATCCAAATATTAAATTCAACATGACAAAAGACAGAAGCTGGTGAATCCAAAAGGTACACATGGATTTCTCATCTAGGAAAATCAAAAGATGCAGTCTTAAAAACATAAACTTGGGTCACCTTAAATTGGCTACACCACATCATCCAATCAGAACCAGACAATCAATAGCAAGGCGAAAAGAGATAAAGACAAATACGTACAAACCACAAAAAAAGTTGTCGAAATTCCTTACGGTTCCACGATCACGTGGGTGATTGAAGTGGCACTTCTGTCCATAGCTGCACGATCCAGTGTGCATGTAGTAGGAGCAATCCGGCTCATCAGGCCTCTCCGGGTACGGCAAATTTACCCCGCCCAATCCCAACCTCCACATGGATTCTACAAATCATTAATAAAAGCAACACCGTCAAGCAGCTAATTTTCTCACCCGTCGTACATTCCGTACCATAACCCTAACTGAACCGCCACCGACACGGTGTTCCACGTTCAATAGAAATCAATCGGAGAAATCATAAAGAACAAAGGCGGAACTTTCGAGCTCTTCTCCACCACTACCTTCCAAACCCGTGTCGGGATCAGCGCGAGGGCCTCCGACGGGAAGGTTGTGCTGGTTCACCTCCATCGGGACGACGGCGAAACCTCTGGAAGCTCGAGGTACGGTCCGGGACTGCGCGAGTCACGCCGATTGCGAGGGAGGAGGTCGGACAGGGAGTCCAAAAAGATCGATTCCGACCGAGATCTTTCTCTTTTTTTGCTCTCCTTTATTTCGGCGCCCTCTCTCTCGGACACAGACGACGATGAACAGGGAAGGCGTTTCCCTTTGCCCTTTTGTGCTTCCTTTCTGTGTATTTTTATTTATTTGTTTCTTTATTTTTCTTTTTCGTATTTACCGTCGATTATGCTTTAATTCGAAATAATTTTTTATATTTAATTTCCGCAATTGCCCTCGTCAAGTTCCCAAATTGCAAGAAAGAACCTCGGAAGATCGATCGCTGATCCCTCCAAACTGCACCATGGCAACCAGCAGGTGGCCACGTGGAACTCTCCGACGGCCAAGAAAGGCACGGATGCAAACGCGTCAAGCAGTGATTGGACTGTTTGAAATTCGCCTGTTTTCGAGGTTGCAGCGGATGCCGTGAGAGGAAGTGTCGGCGGCGATGGCGTTACGGTAAATTGGCAACGACGGAGAGGAGTTTCCCGAGCGCAGTGAATTTGGGATATATTTTCCCGACCCTCGACCGGGGCCCACCGGGGGAGAATTTGACCGAGGAGCGAGATGCGAAACAGGGTTTTCCCTTCGCTACGAGTGCCCTCCGGCTCAGCCTTGTGGATACGTTCCGTGTATCCTGTCTTGCAGTGGCAGGAAATCGCCAATCCGATGTACGGGAGGGTCTGGGGAGAGCCGTGATGGCTTATGGGAGCGCGACACGTCAATGATCGAGTGGGCCAGCCCTGCGCGACGCGCAGATCGCGGAAGACGGACGGTCGGTAACGAGCCTTGAAGATTCGAGACTGCTGGCGTTTTTTTTTCAAGTTGTCATTCAGTGGGGGGACTGGAGTGGAGTTGGTGGAGATGCATCGTTGCTCCCGGTGGTAGTAATTTCTCGACTGACTGGTGTCGGTGGGCGAGGCCACATATGATAACTGTGGGGATCTAAAAAGAGTCGTCCATTTAAATTGGATTATCGAATTATTCTATCCCATTAAATAATTTAAATAATTAAAATTTTATTAATTTATTTTAAAATAGATTCAGAGAGATTGACCTATCTAGGCCCATGATCTATTTAAATCCTAGTGATTTATTTTTTCTATATTAATTTTGAGACGGACCGACGGGAGTGTTGAAGACGAGCATTTCATTTTTTGCCATCATGATTACTGATGGACTTAGATTAATTCGTAGGTTAAGATTTTTTCCTTTCAAAATTTAAAATGATGAAAAATTTAATGAACTTGTAAATTAATCCATCTGAATCAACCCAAACTTAAAATATTCAATATTTTTCAAATTTTTTTAATAGATTCATGGATTAATCCATAATTCGTTTTAAGTTGATTGAATTAAGAATTTCTCAATCAATCACAATAAATTTCTATGATCAATCGCCCGATCACAAATTAATAGTTCTAGACATAGATGTGTTACTATCTACGCACTGGACTAATCAGTCATCCTATCGGAGATAGAACCTGGGCATGTGTTCCTAAATAATTACATGATTATCATCATGAGATCGAAGGATTAAATTCTAATTAATAGTTAGATTTATATTTTTTTTATAGATTAATTATTATTTAGATTAGTAATTGTTTATGATCTCTTCAATATTAATCTAAAATAAATTAACGAGGATATCGATATCATCTTTTTGGTCACCGTGACAAATTTCGATTCGGATGGATGAAAATCAAGCAAGTTTGCCAGAGGCGTCTTTTATACTAACTTCTAATTGAGGGAAGATAATCTACCACGAATTTAAATTATTAAAAAATATAAAGTAAAAAATTAAACAGACATCTTAAATTATCATATAAATTGTCATAAGACCATCTTATTTTATTAAAAAAATATCAACACTTTTGATGTTATTATAATAATTATGATTAATTATTATAATACGTAACAACTAAACCTGACCCGAATCAAATCCAAACTCATAATAGATCAATAGGCCGATTACCTATTAACTCGATTAGCTACACTTGAGGCCGGGCCGATTACCATTTAGGGGTCCAATTAACCTCTAATTCAAACCGCCGGTTCGACGTTTTTTTTTTTAATTATAGTCGTTTGAACCGCTAGTTCTGATTGTTAACTGACAGTTCTAGTCGTTGGGGAGAGATTTTTTTAATGATTGAAATTATTTGACCATTTTTTATCAATAACTACAATTTAGTATTTGTTACTCTCCGAACTTTATAAATAAAGAGTTTATTTCATCATTGTCACACTGACTTCTTTAATTTCATTCTCGATTTTGAAATCTCGATCGCTTTCGATTTCAATTCTACAATTATAATGGAATGAGGAAGTTCAACATCTCAATCTTGGAGGGACAAATTAAAAAATAGTCAATCCGAATGAGGATCGCAATATTCAATTTATCGATGATGAACCCAAGCATATTCCGATGCCCGAGACACAGGGAAATACCAATGACGATACTTATAAGGTTCGGGATACTCCTTTAAAATCATCTATTTTGACTAAACATTTTGAGAATGTCACTCTTCTGTCCAGAAAATTGTGTGCAAAATGTAAGCATTGCAAAGCCTCCTATAAATTTCAATCGAGCGGCGGTTATGGATCATTGAAATGACACGTTGAAACGAAGCACCCGATGAAATATGAAATCAAACGTTCTCAAACGTAATTATCCAGATTTTCCTCGTCTAGTGGAGATATCGATCAATTCCGATTTATTTATGTATTCTGATAGTAAATTAAGAGAATCGTTAGCTAGATTTGTTTCTGTAGAATATATTTCTTTTAATTTTATATCTAAATGTACTTTTGAAGATTTTTTACCAAGAATCACTTAATCTATCTGCTAAATGTATTTTTTGAACAACACTTACTCATATAATTAAAAGATTAGTAAGGCAATGGAACAAAAATTAATTGAAGAATTTAGTAAATTACATAATAAAGTTTTTTTATATTTTGATATTTGGAGTGATCATTGACAAACACATTCGTATATGAGTGTGACTTGTCATTGGATCGATAACTCTTGAAAATTTTAAAAAAGTTTGTTAGCCTATAGAGTTTTTGATAAATCTCACAATACTCACAATATCTCTCAATTATTATATTAATTTTAGAAGAATATAGATTAACTTCTAAAATATTTTCAATATCATTTGATAGTACTAATTCTAATACTGCTAGTATTGAACAACTTAAACTTATATGTCAACTTGTTATTAGTGATTTATTTTTTCATATTTATTGCGTATGTTATATTTTAAATTTATATATTTAAGATGGATTAATTTTTTTTAAAAATATATATTAAATCAATTAAAATTGATATTGATGGATCGAAATAAACGAGAGGGGGGGGGGGGTGAATCTCGTTTGCTTACAAAATTTCTTTTCTTTTTCTAAAACTGAATCAATGTAGCAGCGGAATAATAGACAACAAGAACTCAGTTCAATTTTTACTTAGTTCGTAGTCCAGCGACTACTACTCCAAGTAAACCTGACCACAGTTCGGAACTGCCGGTTCGACGGTTCTTGGGGGATCGACCCTTAACCTTAACCGGCCAAGACGATTACGGTTCACGGTTCGGAACCGCCGGTTCACGGTTCGGTTCACGGTTCACCACGGTTCGCCACGGTTCAAGATTAT
>JBBUKS010000060.1:11038619-11051777 GCA_038050645.1 Hedychium gardnerianum
TAAAATTTATTTAAATATAGATGATGATATAGTAGGGGATAGAGCCCAATGACGTAAAAGGATCCATATAGCCGACCTCACATAGTGAGATAAGGCTTGGTTGTTGTTATTTGTTTTTATCCAACCTATGGTGTGAAAATTCTTGCATATTTAACACTAATTCAAGTTCTCATGGAGATGTAACGGTCCTTGCTGAGATGCTACAGTCAGACCCTGCAACGCGTTTCTTCCGGAGAATAACCTAGTATTAGCACAATAGTTTGATGGATTCATTTATTAAACATTTGCCTGAATTTAATGTTGACTGACAACCTAAAGCAACTCTCACCCTTCCACATTCGGGCTTGAAAGACAAAGAATTATCGCAAGAAATTGAAGACGTGTGCCGCTAGTAAGAGAATAACAACAACAACCATGCTTTATCTCACTATGTGGGGTCGGCTTAGTAAGAGAATGGAGGAAGAAATTAATTAAAAAAAAAATTGAAACTTGTTATCATAGAAAGTAGGCAGAGGGAAGATAAGCTTATCGAGGAAGGTAGCCAGAGAGAATAAAATTTTAAGAAGATAGTTCGTAAAATGATTCAAAAGGTGGGATATACGAATAATTTATTTCTAGGAGGGATGTGGTCCCCATGAGCGCCGTGATAAATGATGTAAAGATTCGATTACTTGTGAGATTTGAAAATTTATTTAGTTGCGCTCCTTAATGGTTAAGTTTACTTGGATGATGTGAATATTTATTTATACTAATGTTAATTGTATGATTTTTTTATTGAGAAATTAATTGTTTTTAATATTTTAATCTATTTGAAATGTGTTATTATTTATTTCAACAACGGATTTTTGAGATGTAGATGAAATTTTTTGTCCCTAAAAATCCCGTTTTCTTATAGTTAGAATATAGGTGGGTGGAATATCTAGATACCCAAAGGCACCACTCTAGCATAAGGCTCTCACTAAGGCCATGTGATTTCCAGCTGGGCATCAATAATCCTAAATATCACGTCTAAAATACCTCTAAGCTCATAAGATCACAAATTATGTATTAACAATGCTAACCGTTACACAACCATAATGTCCTTGATAGCATGCGTTCTCCAATAAGGTATAATGTTGCTTTCCTCTATTTATGTCAATTGCTCATTGTAGCACACCTGATGGGGGTTGCACACTTCTGTTGTTGCCCACACTCGGAGGAGGCTATGCAAGGGGTTGCTACTTTGACTCTGGCGAAGAATCTTAAGGCTGCCTGATCTGGAACGACTTACAAACTCCCAGAAGTTGTGAACTTGCTCTCTAATGTCGAGTTCGTGTTGGAGAGAGTTGGCATATGCACTGGAAACAAGCAAGCCTGATAATGCCGCCCATTGATAGAGAGGAAATGCACGGGGAAGGGGAAAGTGGAACAGGCTTGCTACTCCACGGAGATCTCATTTGGCTAGGTTTTCTTGGCTGGGAGGAATAAGCACAGATATTTGTCATCACCAATAGCTTACAGTCACGTGGAGGCATCCATGCAACTGAGAACGAAAGTCTCAGCTTGGGTAAAGATCATATGCTCATACAAGGCTCAAGGATAACTAGGAGAAAGGAGTCAGGTTGTTGATCCCACTCTCTTTAGAATCTCCTTCCAAATTGAGAAGAGGCGATGTCAAGCTTTTTAAATTGGGGTTCTGCGATGTGCGCTTTACCAAACTTGGAGCGGGGCTGTGTTGCATGGGGTAGGGACGGAAGGAGCCAAGTAGGAACTAAATCCTAGGCATTTAATCTCAGCCAATCTGGTTTGAGTGAACCATTGATTCACTTGAATTCGATCTGTTCGACACATTCAAACTTGATTTGAGCTCACATTGCACTGAAACTCAATTTGCCATTCAATACACTCAACTAGAAACTCAATTTGCTAAAATCAAGGCAGATTAAGCCTTAACATGTAAAAAGTCATTCCTAGTTTAATTAATAAAAAAACTTAGGCATATCATTTGTTTAGCAACAAGTTCTTGTAATTGTTTTAGGTACTCCTGCTGCAAGGATGAAGAAGGTTGCTAGCACTGTAGTCAAGAATCGCAGTCGTGAACTTACTTCGGTTTTTGAGTCATTCTCTCCATACCAGGGTATGGCAGGTCAAACTCTGAGGATATGGATTACTGAAATTGCTACTGATGGAGTTCATCTGGTATATGCCAATTATGTAACTTGTCAATATTCGCCACAATTATTTGCCTTTTGTACTTATGATATTATCAATCAATTAGGTATCCTATCAAACTAGAATCTGTGTCGCTACCTTGCACAAACTGATCTTTTATTGATACAACAGGTTGGTCATACTAAGGAATATATCCAAGTCCTTGTGATTGCTCCTGAAAGTATACTGGGGACCTCAGTGGATGCGAAGATCACCTCTGTGGGTAGATGGTCTGTTTTTGGTGAAATTACTGAGACTCCAGTTTTTGTTGAGGACGCCACACACCTAGGAAGACCTCTAGCAGGATCTCCTTCAAATTCATGCGAAAACTGTGACTGCTCAGAGGATCCTACGCCCTGCCAATGCCTCGTCGAAAATTCATGCGGCCAGCAAATTAGTAGCACCGAACATGAAGGCCATACCAAGACTGCTATGGATGGCAGCCACAGTGAGAGAAATTTCATCGACTCAACTAAGTCTATGCTGCTGCCGCGTAAGAGAAGACCACAAGGAGAGAGTAACGAAATTATGCCGGTAAATAACCAAGAAGCAGCGAGAATTAGTAGTAAATTAGTCGCAATAGATTGGATTTTGCTGGGTGGAATTGCTCTGAGCTTTATTACCAGTTCAGTTGTGCTGATTTTGCTTTCCTCAAACTTGTTTTCTTGACTCTCCTGACAAGCTCGATTAATCTGTGTTGCAGTTCATTTCTCATTATTCTGACAGATAAATGTTTCACCACTAGTGCAATGGATGTAGCAGTAGTTGGCTTTGTAGGTGAGTATATCTTCTCTAATTGTTGGCATTGCTTGTACTCAAAACTATGGGGCATAATCTTTATCGAATACTAAATTTGTTCACAATCTTCTGATTCATTTATAATCTTATTTATGCAAGTGTGGTGGATTTGATACGAATGAATCATATTCACGTTGGCATGACCATATCCCTTTGCTCTTGATGTGAGTGTGGTCCATGGTCGTTTTTTGTCACAGGACGTGGACATGATGTGATGATAAGAGGTAGAGTTTTATTAAGTAATCAGGGTTTAAAATTTACGTATCGCATGCATGCGAAGTGAATATGAGGTCGGATTGTACATTTCAAGATTAATTGGCTAGTAAGATTCAGATACTCGGTTATAAAAAAACGTATGGTACATGACCGGCTCTTGCGATACGTAAGAAATAATAGGACGAGTTTCATATAGTAAGAGTTTGAATGTTTACGGTGATAAAAAAAAAGAAATATTCATTTCTAGTGTTTATGTTAGTTTATAACATAAACTAGGAGGTTGCCGAGCTGAGTAGCGGCAGCTTGTGACCCAAGTGGGGGCAATAAATGGTTTGGATGATGTTGTTCGGTTCCGCGGCGTGGATTTCACTTGTATGATTGCTGGCCTGCCCGATCCAAGTTGATTGTGAGCCGGTATAATCAGGCGTAAGCTTGGTTCGCCTAGATCATAATGTGGAATTTATTTCAGTATTAACACGAAGGAGATAAATCATGAAAATTAATTTATTAATTTGAATAGTAATCAATGTATGAGGGAGAATAAAAATCTGACTATTAATAAGAATTTGATTCTTAGATCTTATAATAACAACGTTTTATATATTAGTCATCAATTTATTTCATGGGACTAGAGTTTGAATACTTATGAAGTTTGAATTGATGATATTGAGTCATCTGTTAAGATTTATTTATATTTTTTAAATTTATTTTTGACTGTCGATCAATTTTTTTTATGAAATAGGATAAATTATTTTTAAAATTAATTAGTTTGGATAATTAAAAAAAAAATTCCCTTAGCTTCCGCCCACCTCTCACATTGGCCTAGTGGAGGCTCAAGCGGGCAAGTTAGTTTTTTTTAAAAAGAAAACAAAATGGAATATTTATATAAAATTTAAAAATAAAAAAATTCTATGTAAATGATAATCATACCATTTACTTATTTATTTTGAAGTAATTGAAAAATAAATAAAAAATAAATAAGTAAATCTCCAGACCAAACTAAACAAACCGGCTTGACTCTGACAGACGCGACACGTGGTCGTATTTTAACCAACTTGACACGTCACGCAACGTTGGCAATGCTACCCCTCGTCACGACTTGCACATGCTGGGCGTTCCTTCACTCCTCCATTAAAAATATCGACGAACTCAATTTTGTACGAACAATTTTAAATCCCAAAAATTGACTAGAAAATCACTCAATTCGCGATCGAGCTCCAAATCGAAGTGCTTAATCTCGATCCAATTGTGAAGTCGAGGAGAGAAAAGAAATGGCTGCAAATGGGAGGAGCAGCGGGAGTGGGCATGAAAACGTGAGGCTCGCGGCGGCGACAGGTCGGCGGTGGCCGCTACTGTGGCGTCCACCGACGGGGAGCGGTGGCGGCAGGAGGCTGCGGACGGCGTGCCTAGTTCTGGCCCTGGTCTGCTACTCGCCGGTACTCCTCCCCCTGCTCTGCCTCGCTGGGCTCTGCTTCCGGCTCGGGCGGCCGAAAACGATGGCGTGCCAACGAGAGCCAGAGTCGGCGCCGGCGGCAGAGCGACGGTTGCTGCACCGCTACTTGGAGGACCAGCTGGGACTCATCGGAGGCGGACTCGCAGTCGACTTCGGCGGCGGCGGCGGCGGCGGAGGCATAGCTTAAAAGGAGTCTAAAATTACGAAATTTGCCTGCTTTGTGAAATTCGATCGCTCAAATTAATGAAATGGAACAAGCATAGCACCGAAACCGAAACCGTCGTATAGCTCAATCGATTCAATAAGACCTTGTCTCCAAGAGGAATGCATCAATTTTTCATAGCAAAATCTATAACTTCCTTCACTCTCTTATCGTACTCATCTTCTTCTTCTTCTTCTTCGTCGTCGTCGTCGTCGTCGTCTTCTTGTTTCTCTTCTTTTCCATCATCCTCTTCCTCAGCCCAGGCCAAGCCTGTCACCAGGGTCGACGACGAGGGCGGAACCCATGCTTCATCTACCATCCTCATAACTTCCTCCTCGCTCTGTAGGCAAATTTTTCAAGAAGCAGGGATGGGGGATGGCTTCTTATTTCCCTTGTCGTAATCCTATGCACAAAACATCTGTCAGACAATCTTACTCTTCAATATTAATATTGTTGCCAAACATCAATAAATTCAGACTTATCTAGTCTGTCCAGACGAGCTTGATTTACTGTCGAGGTAGATTAGGTAGACTGAGCTGCTGAGTTGTTTGGTATGGCCGAGATGTCAGGAAGGCCAAACTATCACAGAAAATTGTTGAGCTGTCAGAAAAGGCCGAGCTCTTTAGGAAGGCCAGGTTGTTAGGAAAGACTGAGCTGTCTTGGAAGGCTAAGCTATCAAGTGCCCGAGCTGGGGTTCCTAATCAAACCGAATTTTATCTCCTCTTCGGCTACAATGTCATGGTCGCCTAGTAGTGAGCTTGTGGTTGCGATTTACAGCCGCCTGACTCTAGAGAGCTTATAGTAGTCATGATCTCACAGCTAATTCGTGGGCATTCGCGGCCTGCTTACTATGATTCACCTAACTCCAAAGAGTTTGCGGTGTTCATGATTTTGCGGTCAAATTGCAAGCGTATTCGCGGACACAATCTCAAGCCGGTTGGCTATGATTTCACTGCTCCTCTCTAAATTATAATACAGGCGACCACGAGCTCGTGTCCGTTAGTTTCAACTAGGTAGCCATGAGCTTGCGGCTAGGTGACCCTTAAATTGAGGTCAACTGGCTACGACCTTGCTGCCGCTGATGTTTGTGATTTGGTTGCAAAATCATGACTGTCACAAGTTCACAATCGCAAATGCTTGCGGTCTAGTTGCTAAATTGCAGCAGTTGCGAGCTCTCCGGAACAAGTTTATGACGGCTAAGAGTTCATGACGGCCATGAGCTCACGGTCAGGTGGCCGTGAAATTGTAGCCAGCTAGCTGCAAGCTCGCAGCCGCAAGGCAATTTAGCCACGCCGGGACAAGATCCATTCTAGACATTTTTCTATGTTCATTACATTCAAAATTTACCAAATAGAGAAAAACATTATAGGAGATGGCTAATGTATTAAAAGAATTAGATAAACAATCGAATTGATATATATATATTCACCAGGAAGTACTTTGAACTGCAACATCTCAAAATCGATATATATAATGGTTAAGACTTATTAAGATATAATGGTTAAGACTTATTAAGATATAACTCGTGATACCTATTCACGAGTAACAAGGATCACATCTATTCGAGTACTCATTGTTATTGTTGCAATACATAACTTTGAGATACATCAAATGGATGTGAAAACAACTTTTCTAAATGGTGAATTAGAGGAAGATATATATATGGAGCAATCTAAAGGGTTTGTGACTCCAGGATAAGAAAATAGGATGTGCAGACTAATAAAGTCATCGTATGAGCTAAAATAAGCACCAAAATAATGACATGAGAAATTTGACAAAATTATGATGTCAAATGAATTTAAAATCAATGAGTGTGACAAATGCATATATATCAAAGGCACACCTGACTCGTTTGTCATCGTCTGCTTATATGTAGACGATATACTCATCATGGGGAGTAATCATGATATATAGTCATGACTACTAAGAAGATGTTGACCAAAAATTTTTGATATGAAAGATATAGGTATAACATACATTAGACTCGAGATTAAGATCACTAAGACATTAGAAGAAATTATCCTTTCATAATCTCATTATATTGAGATAATGCTAAGGATCCTATAAAAACACCGATGGACTCAAGCTTGCAAAGAACCATGGTGAGCCGGTATGCCAATTAGAATATTCAAGGATAATTGACAGTTTGATGTATGCCACTAACTGCACATGTCCGGATATTGCCTATGTAGTCAACAAATTAAGTAGATTTACAAGTAATCCAAATGATGACCATTGGAAGACATTAATAAGACTTCTTAAATATTTAAGATCCACCTTAGAGATATCCAGCGGTACTAGAAGGCTATTGTGATGCAAATTGGATATCTGATATAAAAGACTCTAAATCAACTAGTGGATATATATTTATCATTGGTGGTGGAGCAGTATCATGGAAATCCATGAAACAAACATGTATAACTTGTTCAACTATGGAATATGAGTTTATAGCCTTAGATAAAGCTGTAGAAGAAGCTGAATAGCTTCGTAACTTCTTTAGAGAATATCCCATGTTGCGAAAAGCCAATGCTTGTCGTAATGATACATTGTGATAATCAATCGACAATTGTAAAAGCACAAAATAACATGTACAATGGTAAGTCATGAAATATTCGTCGAATTAGACAATTGATCTCAAATGGAGTTATCTCTATTGATTATGTCAAATCAAAAGATAATTTGGTGGATCCATTTACAAAAAGTTTGAATAGAATCAAATATATTACACATCAAGAGGAATGAGATTAACAAACAAGAACATTCATAGTGGTAACCCAACCTTGTTGATTGGAGATCCCAAGATCTTGGTTCAATGGACAATGAAATTTTGAAAGTTCATGTGCATGGAAAAGTGTTGCCTACTACATGTAGTGAGGTTAAGTTATAAACTTTTAATGACTCATATATTTGAAAAGGTAGAGTATGGTAGGATACTCTTGATAGGAGGTTACCTATATAAGTGTGAGGACGGGCCGCTTCAACAAAACACTTATAAATCTTAGATGCTGTCCATGGCCAAAACTGACATGACCATGAGAACTATAAAGAAGTGAGAAAGGTTATTGTATAAATATCATTGTCTTGGTTTACTCAAACGGCTAAGTAGTTCAAGACATCGCGTTCACTAAGCATCCTAGTAAATCCGATAGTATTCTACTATGGAAGGTTCAAAGCCACAAGCTACCTCTCCTAATGCAATAATCTTTCGATTGAACTCTCATTTGATGTCAATATATATGCATGCATTAATTTTCATTCATGTGGGGGATTATTGAAAAATTAGTTTTGAACCAATAAGGGTGTGAATGAGAAATTAAATTCCATCACCTAATATGTGACATGGCTTAATCTGGATCACCGGATTAAGATGGACAAATCGGGTTCATCTAAATGAGAGGGCATAAGTGTTGGTGTAATCGACCTACAGGACTTTGATGTTTATTTGACAATATATTTAATGGATTATGGTCAAGGTTGACCTAGCCATGAGAGAAGTCTAGTCAGGTCAAGGCTGATCGGATGACTAGCAAAGGGAAAGTCTTAACTGCAGTTAGGCAAGCGAAAGTCCTGACTGGAGGTTAGGCAAGAGAAAGTCCTAATTGGAGATTAAGCAAGGGTGAGTAGTCTATTGAGTGACTAGCAAGTTCAAGCGGGTCTGGAGGACTTAAGACTTGGCAAAAGGAAAACCCTAGGGGAAGGTAACCCTAGGGAATGAGAAGTCTTAGAACAGTGAACTCTAAGCAAAGGGAAAACCCTAGGGGGAGGTAAGCCTAGGTAATGAGAAGTCTTAGAGGAGTGAATTCTAAGCAAAGGGAAAACCCTAGGGGGAGGTAACCCTAGGTAATGAGAAGTTTTGGAGAAGTGAACTCCAAGCATGTGTGATCGAAAGGTTTTTGGTTGACTGCGCACGATCGACCGTACCAGTATATTTTGGTCAACTTAAGTATAGTGTTGCTAACACTATTTGCATTACTATTATGGTTATTGTGCTAATTTAGTTTTGCAGAAAAGTCTTAGTGGATTAAGTCGATCAAACACTGAGCAAAAAAAGTCCAAATAGGTTTGGAAGACTCAATGTTTTATAGGTGCGTTGAGGTAAGCTCTTGGAGGGAGTGCAGTAAGATCATATCCCAAACGAGACAAACCTTAGACGCTGATCTAACTGAAGAAACCAATGGAGGTTTCTAAGTATAGATCAAGACAATCCTAACTGTCATACTCATGCATCTTTACTATCTATCTAACTCTGTTTTGCAGGACTTCTATTATTATATATTGCCCATGCTAACTTTATTTTGTAGATAAACAAAGTTCTGGGTTGACCAAGGGTTCGGTCAATTGAACGTGTGGTTCAATCAACTGATCCGTCCAGCGTGACACAAATAAGATCGAAGTTCAGTAAATATAGAATACAACTTGTTCGATCGACAGATAAGTTGGATCAGTCGACTGATCCATAAAAAGAAACGACAGCCGATCAGATCGAATCGCACAGGAAAGGAAATCCAGAGGTTCCGTTGATGGATAAGCTTTATTAGTTGATTGACCAACAAATATCACTGGATCGAATAGATCGAATCGGGGCAAATAAGGAAAGGCGCTGAGTTCAGTCGACGGATAAGAGGTTTCGTCGACGGATAGGTTCAGTTGATTGAATGAGTTTTCAGTTGATTGAACGGTGCTTATAAAAAAAGGCCTTGGAGTTCGAGCCGAATATCAGTTCTCCATTCACTGCTTCATCTTGCTACTACTGTTGTTCATGCAAGTCCAGCTTCTATGATGCCGGAAGGCTCACCGACAACTAAGCTTCATATCTACTTCTATTTTGTCGGTATATTTTTGTTATTATACTTACATTACTCTTAAAGGTGATAGTAGTGTTACTATACACCTCATTCTTTGTACGAGTTTGCTTTTCTTCGAAAGAGTTCGGAGAAAAGAGCTATAGTGATTGCCCATCGAAAGTGGTCAAGGATCGCGGGCATTGGAGTAATATTCGCTGGACTACGAACCAAACCAAGTAAAATCGACCATGTCTCTGTGTCTATTGCTTTTACTTTTATTCCGCTGCTAATTCAATTTTACGAAAATGAAAAAGAAAAGATTTTAAAACGAACGAGATTCACCCTCCCCCCCTCTCTTGACTTCTTCGATCCTACAATAAGTGCTTCTTTGGATGACTCAATCTCAGCCATTGAATTCAAAATGGAATGCATCCAAATGAAGAGACATTGTGTTCCTCAGGAAGGGATTCGATCTAGATCATCCAATTCAAGTTGGATGAATGAGATATGATTGAACCAAGAGGTTCTTCTACCCTTTCACAAAGTATAAATAAGATCCCTCACATTGTCATTTCATTCATTCAGTTAAAAGCAAAGCAAACATTACATTTTATACTTGCATTTGGAGAGTTTGAGAATCTTCCTCGGTTTGAAGGTCTTATGATTTGTAGTGCTGCTATCGCAAGATAAAGTCATTGTCTCTTGGGAGACGATTGTCGTATTCCGTGAGTATCGTGTGCGGGGAAAATTCATTTTGTAGAGATATAGTCTAACTCTATTATCGACTTCGTCTAAGTGGTGTTATACTATCATTCTGCCCGCGCTCAGATTGCACCACCACTAGCACCAGATCCAACAACATCTCCATGATTCTCTGAAGCACTTGTTGATTAAGCTAGGGCAAGCCATGGCTAGCTGCAGGCCGAGGCTTTGGAGGCAATGGAGGATTGACAAGGCTGAAGGAGAGACATCTCTTTTATAGACTCAAGAGACAGAGATAAATAAAGAGGAAACTAAGAGAAGGGAGAAGATGAGCTCTATCATTGCCATGATTTGTTTAATCAGTCATAAGTTTTTTTAAAATCTGATAATGTTGGTTCAATTAGATAAACAAAGTCAATACAATCCCCTTGTTCTATTTTTCGCCTCTAAGTGTTTTAAAATTCTGATAATGTCGGTTCAATTAGATAAACAAAGTCAATACAATCTAGTACTTGTTCTATTTTTTTTATCATCGTTTTCTAGTATTATTCCCTTCTCTTCAGTTATCTTTTATTTATATTTCTGTTCTTTCCTCCTCTTTCTCTTTTGTTTTTATTTCTTCAAACTAGTGGATCATGTGAAGGAGTCTAAGAATTTACGACCCAAATAATTATTTAGTTTAGATCCAATTGCTATATATTAATTTTCTTTTGCTTACGGTGATCCAAGTTCTTATTTAATACTGTCATGACATTATTTTTTTTTCTTATCAACTCTCTCTCTCCATATAAGGTTTTCAAAAGAAATAACTAAGCATCCCCACGGACGGACTGATGACTAATACATGAAGCGTTATCATCATGAGGTATGAAGTCAAATCCTAATTAGCACTACAAAAAAAGCCCTGATTGACTATGGATTTAGCGATGAAAAATAACTTTCGTCGCTAATTAGTGATGAAATTAAAGTCCCGTCTCTAATTAGCGATAGAATTAAAGGTCCGTCGTTATTTAGTAATGGAACTTTAATTCCGTCACTAAATCTGTTGCTTTTGAGGTGGCAGGAACACATAAACCCTAAGTTCCGTCACTGTGAGCGATAAAATTTGAATTTTGTCGCTAATTCGTGATTTTAGGGCATGGCCCGCCTCTTCTCTCATCTTCTCTCTTCTCTCACTCCGATTGTCGTCCGTTGAGTTTTGCCGTCACCGTCACGAAGGAATGGCTCGAAACTTTCCCTCTCCTCTCCCCTAGTGTTTTTGCATCGTTGAGATTTTGGAATAACTGCATGATATTTGGATTGTTGTAGAGATTTGGATTTGCCTGTAGAGAAGATTGATTGTTGTATCAATAACTGCATGATATTTTGGAATGAAGATAGCAAATTGATGGAATGCAAGATGTGTAATCACCCTTGTTACAAGCAGCATAGTCAGATGTCTGGGAAGAAGAAGAAAATATTTCATTCAAAGTTATATATTACTTTCCATTAACTGCTAGACTTCAACGCTTGTATGCATCTGCCGCAACAACAAGCCACATGAGGTGACATCATAAGCATATATACGAAGGAGATATAATGTGTCATCCTAGTGACTCCCCTACATGAAAACATCTTGATATAATTCTCCTTTACAATGGAACGACGTAATGTTAGACTTGAACTTTTCGCAGATGGATGTCAGTCATTTGGAAGCTATGAACAACAATATTCATCTTGACTAGTTATATTAACAGCGTATAACTTACCTCTATGGATGTGCATGAAAGAAGAATTCATGTTTCTTACACTGCTTATTCCAGGTCCTCAGAATCCAAAAGACCAAATAGATGTATTTTTATAATAATTAATTGCAAAGATGAATCATTTATAGAATGTAGGGTCGGAGACTTATGACATTACAAGTAAATCAAATTTTACAATGTATGCTACTTTGTTATGGATGATTAGTGATTTTTCAACATACTCAATGTTGTTAGAATGGAGCATGACTGACAAGTTAACATATCCACATTGCATGAGGGAGTCTGATGCATTTTCATTGCCTTGCAGTGGAAAGATATCCTAGTTTGATAATCATCGTAAATTTTTACCAGTTGATCATCCATTTAGGCGAAATAAGAAAATTTTCAAAAAAGAATGAAATGGTAAGGAAACCTCCCCAGCAATAAAGTCAGGTGAAGAAGTTTTTGACGAAATTAACAACTATGGATTTCTACCAATATATCAGGATAGTTCTGATGACATAAATAAGTACATTGTTAGAGTGAACAAGTGTGGTTGGAGGCAAAGAAGCATATTTTGGGAGCTATCATATTGGAAGTATTTACTTATTCAGCATAATTTAGATGTGATTGTGATGCATGTTGAGAACAATTTCTTCGATAACATCTTCAATACTATGAGGAATATTCATGGGAAAACTAAAGACACATCAAAATCACATGAGGAATTAAAAGAATTAGTAAGCAGGCCCGAGTTGCATCAGAATAAAACAATTGGTAAATACCCGAAGGCTTGTTATGCATTGGACAACGAAGCTAAGCAAGCATTATGTACTTGGTTGAAAATAATCAAATTTCCGGATGGATATGCCTCGAATATGTCTCATCGTGTAGATACGAATAGATTAAAAATGCTTGGAATGAAGAGTCACAATTGTTACGTGTTCATGCAAAGACTAATTCCAATAGCTTTCCACGACCTACTTCTTAACAATGTTTGACAAGCACTCATAGAATTGAGTCTGTTTTTCAGAGATTTGACTTCAAGGGTTATTATGATATTCGATATCCTTTGGTTTCAAATAGAAA
>JBBUKS010000060.1:11054944-11067868 GCA_038050645.1 Hedychium gardnerianum
ATGAACATGAGTACAACATCTTACATGCATGTACTAGCACAAGTAACAGAAATAAATCTCATATGTGCGAGCAATGCTCTACCACAGGATATACAAATGACCAAGACACCTAGCTCTTCAGCTATAGACTACGGGAGAATAGTCTATCACGAATGACCTTGTGAGCAGTCCAAAATGTTAGAGTCCCTATCTGCGGGAGAACGCTCTACCACGAATGACCTCGTGGGTAGACAGGAGGTAGTTATCTAGCTACGGGCTGCGGGAGAACGCTCTATCATGAATGGTCTCATGGGCAGCCTAGGGTATACAATCCCTATCTGGGAGAGGAAAACTCAACTCATCTATAAACCGGATATATACAGTCAAGTAATAAGCAAGCAATAGCATGACTATGATGCTCTCACACCCAAAGGGAGAAGCGATCGATAGCATACATGCATCTCCATGATGCTACAACTAGTTCACACCTGAAGGGAGTCATAATCGATAGCATACATGCAACACTGTGACGCTAAGACTAGCTCACACCAGAAGGGAGCCATAATCGATAGCATACATGCATCTCATGATGAGTAGCATACAACTAATCCTACCATTGTACATGTCTATTTATCAATGTACATCATCACATCCAGTCAAGACAGGTCAATTATAATACACATCACCTACATGATTATAACAACTAATCAGAAATGAGCTAGCATGTTATATCCCCTAGAACACACGTTACACACATGTTTACACCTATAATCATAAACATACAACACATGCTACATAATCAAGGGTACACACCACACATGTGTTTGCAACATAATCAAAACAATGCATTACATGCTACAATATTGAAGGTACACGTTACACATATATCCACATCTACAAATCATGGAAGTACGTAGTGAATCATAGCATAATTACTCTCAAAAGCACCCCACACACGTGCTTACAACTACATGACATGAATAAACTGAAAACTAACATATGAACATAAATACAAGCCCCACGTGTGTCTAACAATTATATGACTACACAATCATAGCATGTTCCTATTGTACACACCACACACACGTGCACACTATAAGATATGAAAGCAAAGAGACTACATGCATATAAACTGATCAATTCAAAAATCAATCAGACAAGTATCAAGCACCATGTAGTATATGAACAGAATCAAGGTAAATATAGCTACTAATTCTATGTAACCAAATCATGTACTAAGGTCAATAATTAAATAAAAGCAAAGGAAAAAAATATCCGCCTCAAAAGTAGATTGTGCTAAATGTCCTCACGCCCAAGAGTCTGCTCCAAATCAGAATCTTGCAATATGGAACACAAATTATATCTAAGTTCTACCAAGAATCAAATAACTAAACCATGTCCTAAACCATTTAGGAAACCCTAATTGGTTCAATCTAATCATCCCACTAAACCAAATTAATCTAGCATCTAATTACAGGGTATATTAACACAAATTCACATAGGGGTTCATTATTCCAATTCTATTAACAATACCCCTACATAAAATAGTCATCTAACCTAATTGATACTCAATTCACGTATAAGAAAAATCCACACCACCATTAACCCTTCAATTTGATACAAATTCATAATTCTAAGATGTAGTTATGCAAAAACTACACTTCTTCTTCAATCCAAATCCACCCCTCACCATCAATAGATAATGTATCAATCCACATCACCAAATCAACCCATATGTTTAATAACAATTCAAATCTGCAACCAAAACTAGTTCTAATCCCTAACAACTAGAAATTCATAGCCTAGGTCAATTACCTGCTGTTGTGGTGGCCGGAAGTGGAGATTGGGTGGCCGGAATTTGAGATTGGGTGGCCGGAATAGTAGCTCTAAGGTTGGAAATGGATGAAACCATGAGCTATTGACTGTGGTGGCCGACCGCTGCAGTTGGTGGCTCCAGCTGATCCGTGAAGCTGTTGTAGTGACGGTGATGGTCGGGGCAATGAGATGACTGACATCAGATTTGTCCTAGATCTGGCCAGGGTAAAAGGAAAATTGGAGAAGGTTGGAAACCTAGAATTGGCAGACACCAAGCTGGAATAATGAAAAGTATGGTCGGGACTCGATTGGCCAAAGAACAAGGTCGGAGCAATGGAAAGGAAACAAACCTGACCTAGCTCTGACCGATGGCGAAGATGCCGGGTTCGGCAGCAGCTCGGGGCAGAGGAATTCGACCCAATAGAGATGGCCAATAATGGTCTGAACAGTAACCCAAACTGATGGATCAGTCCATTCTGTGGCCGAGATGAGGAGGACTAGCGATAAAGAGGCGCCAGAGACGACCGATTGGGTAGATCGAGTAGGACCGGCGGCTAATCTCTAAAGGCACCGAGAGCCCGGCTATCTCCTCTCCGATCGGGACCCAGTCCTAGCTATAGCTGTGGTCGACGGCTGGTGGTTGGATGAGGAGGTGTGGCGGTGGAGGTCGGGAGAAGAGAAGGGTAGGCGGCGGTGAATGAGGGAGAGGAATTGGGGAGAGATTAATTAGGTTTTATAATATCAACCTTAGGTTAATATTTATAACCTTATGTTGATAGGGTCAATCAACTCCCAATTTAATTGATATTCCAAATAGTCTCCCCTCTAAGCCTAATAATTATATCCCCTTAAACTTGTTATATTAACTCGGTTTAAATTTCGAAAAATTCTTTAAAATTCTTAGAAAATTCTATAGGGTTATTCCTCCAATAATACTTATTATTTTAATTTTTGTCATATTTAACATTCTCTCTCACTAATAAAAATTTGGTCCCCAAATTTACTAGTTAGGTGCGGTAACCAACAATAGCATAATCAATCACTTTAAATACTGAAGAAAACTTTACGCACCTTAAGTGAACAAGTATGAGTATCTAGCTCGGATCTAATCCTCAAGCTCCCAATTTGCCTCTTCATCATTATGATGCTGCTATCCAACCTTGACGAGTCGAATAACTTTGTTCCGCAACTAGTCCTCTTTGTGATCCAGAATCCGCACAGAAACCTCCTCATAACTAGCATCAGACTAGAGTGGGCTCGACACGTCCCTCAAAATGTGAGTAGGGTCTGACACGTACTTCCTCAACATTGATACATGAAACACATTATGTACACCTGCAAGGGTCGATGGTAGTGTCAACCGATAGACTACCTCACATATCCTCTTCAGTATCTAGAAGGGTCTGATGTAACGAGGAGTCAACTTGCCCTTCAAACCAAATCTCTTAATTCCTTTAGTGAGTGAAACATGAAGAAATACATGGTTGCCCATGGTTAACTCCAAAGGTATCCGTCTCCGATTGACGTAACTCTTTTGTCGAACCTGAGCTTCCAACATTCTACGTTGGATAATGCATACTAACTCTGCATCATGCTAAATGCTCTGTGACCCCTAAATTTATGATTCACCAACATCTTCCCATAAAGTAGGAAATCAACATGCTCTGCTATACAAAGCCTCAAACGGTGTCATCTGAATAGCTGAATGATAGCTATTGTTGTACGCAAACTCTACCAAGTGCAAATGATCTTCCCAACTACTTTCAAAATCCATAACGCACGCTCTCAACAAATCCTCAAGTGTCTATATAGTGCACTCTGACTATCCATCTGTCTGCAGGTAAAAACTGTACTGAAATCAAGCTCTGTACCCAAAGTAAGCTGAAGACACTATCAAAATTGTGAGGTGAAACACGTATCTCTATCTGAAATGATACTCAAAGGTATGTCGTGAGGTCTCGTAATCTCTCTACAATATGACTCCACCAGGCGATCCAACAAGTCTGTCTTACGGATTGATAAAAAGTGTGTAGATTTGGTTAATCAATCCACAATTACCCAAATCGCATCATGCCCCTTTCGGGTTCTGGGTAGCCCCATTACAAAATCCATAGTGATATGCTCCCACTTCCATTCTAGTATCTGAATTTTTCTGAAGCAACCCTGTTGGTCTCTGGTGCTCAGCCTTCACCTGCTGGCATATCAGACATCGAGCTACAAAATTCGCTATATCTTTTTTTCATGTCATTCCACCAGTAAGAGCATCTCAAATCTCTATACATTCGAGTACCACCCGGGTGGATCGCGAATATGGACCGATGTGCTTCCTGAAGCAAGTACCCTTTGACTGGGTGTGATTCAGGTACACACAATTTTCCCCGAAAATACAGAATGTTGTTCTCATCACATGAGAATTCTGTTTGCTGTTCTGAAATCACTCTACTTCACAAAGCCTGCACATGTTGATCACCAACTTGAACTCCTTTAATCCGCTCAACTATAGGTAACTGGGTAATTATGAAAATCAATATCCCACGCTCTGTCTGTCCCAATTCCACTAGTCCCAACTCTGAGAACTCTACACCAAGTCCGTAATTGCAGCTCAGTGACAGCCAGAACCTCTCGAAATTTCCTACTCAAAGCATCTGCTATCACATTAGCTTTTTCTGGATGGTAGTTTATGGTGCAATTATATTCTTTCAAGAATTTCATCCATCTCCTTTGTCTGAGATTCAACTCCTTCTGAGTAAAAAGATACTTAAGATTTTTATGATCCGTAAAAATCTCGAGAGTGATCCTATACAAATGATGTCTCTATATTTTTAACGCAAAGATAATAGCCGCTAATTCCAAATCGTGGACAGGATAGTTTTTCTCATGATCCTTCAGCTGGTGAGAAGCATATGATACTACATGTGAGCACTGCATCATAACTGCACCTAACCCTTGCAACAATGCATTAGTGTGGAGCACAAAATCGTCTTCCCCAAAAGGAAGCACTAAGACGGGCGCAGTTACCAATCTCTGTTTGAGTTCTTGAAAACTTGCCTTGCAAGTTTCTGTCTAAGTAAACTTTACTCCTTTCCTGGTCAGACGAGCCAATGGCAGGTCAATGCTAAAAAAATCATCTACAAATCTCCGGCAATATTCAACCAATTCTAGAAAGCTACGAACCTCTTGTATTATTTTTGGTCACTCTCAACCGGTAATGACCTCTATTTTCAAAGGATCTACTGATATCCCTCTACTAGAGACAACAAGTCCGAGAAATCTCATAAAAGATAGCCAGAATGCACACTTATTGAACTTTGCATAAAGACGTTCTTGTCGAAGCGTCTCCAGAACTATGCGAAGATGTCGTTCATGCTCCACCTTTGACCGGGAATATATCAAAATGTCGTCTATGAAGACAATGACAAACTGGTCCAAATACTCCAAGAATACCGAGTTCATCAAAGTCTATGAAAATCGCTGGTGCATTGGTAAGCCCAAATGACATCACCAAGAACTCGTAATGTCCATAACGTGTTCGAAACGCTATCTTTTGTATATCTGCATCTGTTACTCTAAGTTGATGATAGCCAGAGCATGAATCAATCTTAGAGTATACACATATATTTTTCAATTGATCAAATAAATCCTCTATCCGTGGCAGGGGATATTTGTTCTTGATAGTCACAGAATTCAGTTGTCGATAGTCTATACAAAGTCTTAGAGATCCATCATTCTTTTTGACAAAGAGCACTGAAGCACCCCAAGGGGAAACACTAGGACAGATAAATCCTCTATCCAACAACTCTTGTAACTGAATCTTCAGCTCCCCCAATTCCTTTGGAGTCATTCTATACAGAGTTTTTGATACCGGTCATGTCCCCAGAATCAACTCAAGCATAAATTTCACTTGCTTTTTCAGGGGCAAGCCAGGGAGTTCTTCCGGAAATACGTTCAGGTATTCTCGAACTATCGACACGTCCGAGAGCTATGGAGCACCATCTTCCTCAGCCTTAATCAATGACCATAGGTATCCCTGACATCCCTGGGATAATAGCTTCTGTGCTTGCAGTGCTGAGATCATAGAAATCTCGTCATTCCTGGTTCCAACTAATTCCCAAGATGGTCGATCCGATGATCGGAAGGTAGCTACTCTCGCTAGAAAATCAACTGTAGCATAGTGGGTAGTCAACCAATCCATGCCCAGGATAATGTCAAATTCTATCATATCAAGAACCTAAAGATCTACTACCAGTGAATATCTACCGAATTCCAAGGGGTGTCCTCTGACTTCCTGATTGATGGTTAGTACCTCTACAGACAACAGAGGTACTGCTAGGCCATGCAATATGAGTGTAAGGATTCTACGAATCTTACCAAAAAACATACGAGATATAAATGAATATGATCTACCCATATCAATCAGTAAATCAGCAAGAGCGAAAATAAACTGAACTAATATCCCGTATCCATACTAAGTAATGGTCTTATCCCTTAGATGGTATGCAGCTAATACAACATTTTCTTCGTCAGTACAAGTCATGTACTCACATGTGTCTTCCAAGTTATCTAACCAGACACGAGCAACCCAAAGGTCGAAATCTCCATGAAATAGAGTAATTTGGTCTTTTACTGATCGGGCCAACTATGTCATACGATCTCTATCCACCACCCATCTAGCTAGTCTGGGTTGGTATAGTTGGTGATATTCCCTGAGGCTGTCCTTCTTTATATCTACTAAGTGATTGGATGGCCTGAGCTCTGCTATCCGACTCAGTATCAGTTGGAATCCCAAAAAATACACCTCTTTGGCATCAGGTCCAAGTCCCATCGACTCAACAGGTCATCTCCGTGATCACCCCAGACCACAACTACAAACAGTAGCTGATTCACCATGAGTCATTCCTATTACAGACAACTAAGTAAGTACTAATAGAAATATAGATTACCTGTTATACAACTTATATCCTATAGCTCAAAGATGTTTTGCCTCTGCCTTGTCCCAAAACTCAGAAAGTCACATCGAGAAAACAAACCACGATATCCTAAAACACGAAAATAGGTTATCGCAACCTGTGACTTTGATATCAATAAATTGTCACGCCCCGGAGGTACACTTGCTCATTGATACGGACGATACCCTCTAGTGATAATCTTAGATACAACATAATATGAGTCCGCAAAACTCATATAAACACAATCATGTAGTGTAATAATAACACCCCACTAGGATAATCAAAACCATGCAATATAATAATAATAATACCCCACTGGGGTAATCAAAATCACGTAATATAATAATAATAATACTCTACCAGGATAAACACAATGATATAAAACAAATAAAGGGAACCATCCCACTATAAAACCAAAACTCGACTACGTACCAGCACGACTTAAAACACCAAGTACATAATCAGAGTAAACCAAAAGGTCCAAATACAAGTCAATTATTACAATACAAGTTCAATAAGCAAATGCGAAAGCAAAGAAAACCAAAACGAAACAGATAAACTAACGCTCGATGTGAATGAGACGGCGCGGGCAGAACCCTCCAAGCGACCCAATCAACATTTATCTGCTAACCTAGAAATATAGTTGAAAGCAAGGGATAGTGAGTATAAAAGAAATACTTAGCGGGTATAAGAAAGATAATACATGATATCTAAATAGTAAGGAGATTCAAAGATATACACTCTCAAAGGAAAATACTCACCCATTTGGAAGATAACACATATATGCTTCTACCATACAATCACTCTACTCAACTGCACATAATATCATGAGTAGTAACAGTAATGATCAATATGAGTACAACATCTCATATGCATGTACCAGTAATAATCAACATGAGTATAACATCTCACATGCATGTACCAGCATAAGTAACAAAAATAAGTCTCATATATGAGAGTAATGCTCCACTACAGGGTATACAAATGATCAAGACACCTAGTTTGTCAGCTATGAATAGCGGGGAGAACACTCTACCATGAATGACCTCTTGGGCAGACAAGATGCAGCTATCTAACTACGGGCTGCAGGAGAACGCTCTATCATGAATGACCTCATGGGCAGCCCAAGGTATACAATCCCTATCTGGGAGAGGAAAACTCAACTCATCCACATATCAGATATATACAGTCAAGCAATAAGCAATAAATAACATGACTACGATGCTCTCACACCCGAAGGGAGAAGTGATCGATAGCATACATGCATCTCCATGATGCTACAACTAGTTCACACCCGAAGGGAGCCATAATCGATAGCATGCATGCAATACTGTGACGCTACAACTAGCTCACACCTGAAGGGAGCCATAATCGATAGCATATATGCATCTTCATGATGAGTAGGATACAACCAATCCTACCATTGCACATGTCTATCTATCAATGTACATGATCACATCCAGTCAAGACAGATCAATTATAATACATGTCACCTATGTGATTATAACAACCAATCAAAAATGAGCTAACATGTTATATCCCCTAGAATACACATCACACACATGTTTACACCTATAATCATAAACATACAATACATGCTACATAATCAAGAGTACATGCCACACGTGTCCGCAACATAATCAAAACAATGCATTACATGCTACAATATTGAAGGTACATGTTACACACGTGTCCACATCTACAAATCATGGATGTATGTAGTGAATCATAGCATAATTACCCTCAAAAGCACACCACACACGTGCTTACAACTACATGACATGAATAAATTAAAAACTAACATATGAATATAAATACACGCCCCACGCGTGTCTAACAACTATATGACTACACAATTATAGCATGTTCCTATTGTATACACCACACACGTGTGCACACTACAAGATATGAAAACAAAGAGACTACATGCATATAAACTGATCAACTCAAAGATCAAGCAGACAAGTATCAAGCACCATGTAGTATATGAACATAATCAAGGTAAATACAATTACTAATTCTATGTAACCAAATCATGCACTATGGTCAATAATTAAATAAAAGCAAGGGAAGAAATATCTGTCTCAAAAGTAGATCGTGCTGAATGTCCTCACGTCCAAGAGTCTGCTCCAAATCAGAATCCTGCAATGTGGAACACAAATTATATCTAAGTTCTACCAAAAATCAAATAACTAAATCACGTCCTAAACCATTTAGGAAACCCTAATTGGTTCAATCTAATCATCCCACTAAACCAAATTAATCTAGCATCCAATTACAGGGTATATTAACACAAATTCACATAGGGGATTTATTATTCTAATTCTATTAACAACACCCCTACATAAAGTAGTCATCTAATCTAATTGATACTCAATTCACGTATAAGAAAAATCCACACCACCATTAACCCTTCAATTAGGTACAAATTCATAATTCTAAGATGTAGTTATGCAAAAACTACACTTCTTCTTCAATCCAAATCCACCCCACACCATCAATAGATAATGTATCAATCCACATCACCAAATCAACACATATGTTTAACAACAATTCAAATCTATAACCAAAACTAGTTCTAATCCCTAACAACCAGAAATTCACAGCCCAAGTCAATTACCTACTGTTGTGGTGGCCAGAAGTGGAGATTGGGTGGCCGGAATAGTAGCTCTAAGGTTGGAAATGGCTGAAACCAGGGGTTGTCGACTGTTGTGGTTGGCCGCTGTAGTTGGTGGCTCCAGCCGATCCATGAAGCTGCTGTAGTGACCGGTGATGGCCGGGGCAGCGAGATGACTGGCAATCAGATATGTCCTAGATCTGGCTAGGGCAAAAGGAAAATCGGAGATGGCTGAAAACTTGGAATTGGTAGACACAAAGCCGGAATAATGAAAAGTATGGTTGAGACTCGATTGGCAAAAGAACAAGGTCGGAGCAATTGAAAGGAAACAGACCTGACCTAGCTCTGACCGGAGGCGAAGATGTCGGGTCCGGCTGCAGCTCGGGGCAAAGGAGATTGGCCCGGTAGAGATGGCCGGCAATGGCCTGAATAGTAACCCAAATTGATGGATCAGTCCATTCTGTGGCCGAGATGAGGAGGACCGATGATAAAGAGGCGTTGACGATGATCGATTGGGTAGATCGGGGAGGACCGACAGTTGATCTCCAGAAGCACCGAGAGCCTGGCTAGCTCCTCTCCGATCGGGACCCAACCTGGATGTGGCTGTGGTCGGCGGTTGGTGGTCGGATGAGGAGGTGCTGCAATGGAGGTCGGGAGAAGAGAAGGGTGGGCGACGGTGAATGAGGGGGAAGAATCGGGAGAGATTAATTAGGTTTTATAATATCAACCTTAGGTTAATATTTATAATCTTATGTTGATAGAATCAATGAACTCCCAATTTAATTGATATTCTAGATAAGTCTCCCCTTTAAGCCTAATAATTATATCTCCTTAGACTTATCATATTAACTTGGTTCAAATCCCGATTTTTTTAAAAAAAATCTCAAAAAATTATATAGGGTTATTTCTCCAATAATATTTATTATTTTAATATCTCTCTTAATCATCATCCTCAAATTTCAACTCGGCTCCTATCCACTATTCACGGCTCATTCATAATCCAAGATCCACAACAATAAAATGGAGAAAAAATCGACAACCCATCAAAAGTCGAGGAATGATGCGGATAAAAAAACAAGTAATATAAAAAAATAATTGTTGATAAATTTCAGACTAATGCATCTATAATAAATGAAAATAAATTAAAAAATATTTTTTAAAAAATTGTTAAATTTAAGATTTAATTTTTATTATATAATAATTAATATTTTCTATTTTGTTAATAAATAAAGAATAATTATAATTTATATAAAAAGTCATATATTTTCAGACATCAATTATAATAATAATAATAAATAATCGAATTAATGCATGCACAAAGGAGACTAGTCGGATGACGGGTATATGAGAGCTTCCGGACATGCGTTACAATTTCACCGAGGTGAGAGGGTAGAAGAGAGCTTTTGGACTTTTTTGGGTCCAATTTAACATGTTTCAATTAATAAAAATAAATTCGTAAATAAATTTATGATCGATCTTTTGAAAAAAAAAAAATCTGCACCTAATAAATAATGATAAAGAACGAAGGAATTTAAGTGTATGGGTGGAAAAAATATTGAAATTTAGATATATCATATTTATTGTATTGAAATTTATAGAACTACATCGATTTAATGATATATTAAAATTTTTGGTATGGTATGATAACATATCAAAATTTTTAATATCGATATTGATATCAAATTTATATTGAAATTTTTGATATACGGTACTAAAATTTAACTATATATAATATAAAATTTATATCATATTTAAATTTTAGTATATTGAAATTTTGATACTATACCGATATAAATTTTTATTATATCAAAATTTTCAATACGATATATATTATATATGATTTAAATTTTAATATATTTTATTGAACCACTTCTATTCATGCGGTAAACATGGAGTCCCATTTATTTCTCTAACCATTTTTGTTTTTATTTATTTTATTCTAATCGCGCTACCTCCTCTTTTGAATGGTCAAACAACAAGAGCTCTAAATTCCCCCTTTTCCAATGGTCAAACAACATGAAATTCTAGTATTTTGATGTCTTAAGAAAATAATATATCAAGTAGGACGCATCCAATGAAACTTCATCCTGGTAGCCCATGGCGGAACTAAAGAGGGCTAAGAGAACTTTAGCCTCCGTGAGTTCATCGGAATTGTTTAGTATGACGGTTTCTAATTGTGGGGTTGTTTTTATAACTCTCTTAGTTTATTTCTCCGACAGTACAGTTGACTGTTCACGTGATTCTTCTCCGACAACCCGATTCAACTTTCCTGATTTTTTTTTTTTTGATTTCGTCCCTGCTTGTAGCACAATTAATGGGATTGGTCAAGCCCACACCGGTTGATATTTAAAAATATGGGAAACATGCTTGTGATATCCAAGCAACCTTCACTAATTAATTCTCTGTTCAACAAGGCACTGACACGATAAAAATAAGGATATTATAAAGTAGACTAATTAGAATTTAATTTGACTGGCAAAGAGCAAGTTGGAATTTGTGTATGTGTATATGGTTGACTTTTGTTATTGTCTATAACGTCATATAAAAATATGTTCAACTTGTTATTTCTAAGTTGTTAGGTATTTGAATATGATTCCCAATGTCAAAGATATCAGTCTTTTATAGACGGAAAAAAACGTGTAAAATTGCACTGTGATATTATATACTTTTATTGTTATTACTTTTGGTTTATTAAATATGAAGCATGCTACTTCAGGCAAAGCAAGTCAATCAGAATAGTAGAGATGATTGCATCTATGTCAACTTTGGCGTCTCTCTTCGTTGATGTAGCTGCTTATTCTGGAAATATAATGCAAGAAGAAAAGGTAAATAATATTTTTGATTCTTCATTTGACTTCACTAACAGTAACTTTGACTGGATTATCATGATTTAGTTTTTGAATACATCAACTCAAACAATAAGAAAACACCATTAAATCCAATTTATTTCTTTTCTGATAAATCAGAAGGAAGTTTCTATATATTTCATCCTATTAAAATTGCTTTGAAGTAGTATTATCTATGCTCAGTAGTAGAATAAAGCTTATATAGTTTAATCTAAACCGTTGAGATGGTGATGATAGCGAGCTTAATATATATTTTTTAATTTTTTTAGTTGATATCGTATATTTAGTTTACGTCGACTATAATGAATTTAATATTATTACATATGTGAATGGTGAAGAAGCACTATTATTAATAAAAGAAAATTGTTGTCACTAAAACTTGGTATTTTGTCACTAAAATCTTTAGTGACAATAATTTTATTTCCAGGTTCGTAGTCCTAAGTTTCTGGTTAAAATTGTCACGTTTTGGGAGGATATTTATCCGATGAAAATCGGACAGTACCTCCCCTGTACGACGGACAATTCCCTAAATACATAATACATCTATACTCAAATACCCAACACGGATATATTCATATATCACACAATGCAAAAATAAAAAAAATACCCCACTCGGGTATTGCACAACCACGCAGTTTAAGAAATACGAATACTAACAAAGTATAAAATACGTAAAACCTCTCAACTGGAGAGATAACAACTACTACAAGCCCACACGGCT
>JBBUKS010000060.1:11073181-11111038 GCA_038050645.1 Hedychium gardnerianum
AAATATAGATGATGATATAGTAGGGGATAGAGCTCAATGGCGTAAAAGAATCCATATAGCCGACCCCACATAGTGGGATAAGGCTCGGTTGTTGTTGTTGTTGTTGTTGTTGTAAATAAATAAAATATAGAGTTGATGAGATAATTTTATTAGGTTTCATTAAGCCTATTTAGATTATCCATATCATAGCTAAGAGTTGATTAAGTTTATTAACGAAAGTTTTAATTAAAAAAATCCAGCTCGCGTCTGTCTCGTGACGCCCTACACCGCGGGGTCGTGCGTCGCCGCCGACAGGCCTCGTACGGGCATGCTGGTGTCGGTCTGCAGGCGGAACGAAATGTTTCGCCCGTTTCGTTTGGCACGGCACGAGATTTCAAACCATGGTTCAAACACATTTAGAAAAAAAAAACTAGAAAAAATATGAAAAGAAACTATAACTATTGGATAAGATAACAAAAGACATGAAATTCTAAAAAAGTCATGCATTTATAGTTCATTAAATTAATTAATTTAATATCTAAAGTAAAATAATATTATTTGGACTATAAATTAGTTAAATAATTAATAAACTACTAAAAACATTTAATTTTTAAATTATTATTCATGCTAAATTAATTATTAATTAATTAATTTTTAAATTATATCAACTTAGTTAATTCTAATTGTCAAAAAATCAAAATGTGCCCCTAATTATCCATATCGTCTAAAGGGCGCCCCTCTTTAAAAAATTATCAAAACAACACCCCACTTGTAATTTGATATCCAAAATACCCCTTCGTGTTCTAACTTAGACAACTTTGAATAAAGCTTCCAAGGAAGTCCAGCTTTGGTCAAAGTTGCTCATGCCATTGGTACAGTGTAACTCCATGGTAAAGAAATTTTGATCAAGTTGTTCTAAGGTGGAACACAAAGGGGTATTTGAAATATCAAATTACGGATGGAGCATCGTTTTGATAATTTTTAAAAGAGAGGCGCCCTTTTAACAATATGCATAATTAGTGACGCCCTTTGAATTTTCTCATATTTTAATTAACTATTATGTAATTTAATGCATAGTCATTAAAGTTAATTAATAAATTATCCTTCATTAAGAAGCGGAAGGAGATTCACAAAAGTTTGTGAATCGCAACTCTATTTTATAC
Organism: Hedychium gardnerianum; assembly: GCA_038050645.1. Taxonomy (NCBI): domain Eukaryota; kingdom Viridiplantae; phylum Streptophyta; class Magnoliopsida; order Zingiberales; family Zingiberaceae; genus Hedychium; species Hedychium gardnerianum. The sequence goes on from JBBUKS010000060.1 coordinate 11,074,324, forward strand.
CATAGTAGAGACAAAGACAAGCTTTGCCTTCCTTGAGAACACCAAAAGTTCAAAGAAGACAAGAAGAAGAGGACATTGTCGTCTTCTTCTAAATGCTAATGTTGGTAACATGTCATATATACCTCTGAAGTCTGAACAATGCTAAAAATCCATCATCCACCTTTGCCTTCGCCTCTTTGTTAACCTCTCCCCTCACCACAATGTCAAAGCCTCACTTGGATTACTCTTATCAAACACTCAAAATTATAGGTAAGGTTCCTTAATCTAGATCCATTCTTTCCATCATCAAAACAATAATCCATATATAAAGTGGAACATCCTCACTATAACCACTATCTATTGGAAAAGATTCTAGAGTGGGAATTAGATAAATCAGCTGAACTAAGTGATTTTGTTCTAATTTAGCCGATTTTTCTCCTATCTCAACTAGTTACCAACTATTAATCACAAATATAATATTAATTTCCTTGATTAATCTAGATTTCATTAATCTCATAGGGGTATCCAATTTCTCACTCAAATCGAATCACTAGCGGTTAATCCCAATCCTACTTAGTTGCTTTAGAATGAGATTAGCCCATTCTACCAACCATGATTTAAAGTACCATTCCTTGTTGGAGTTTCAACCTTGCTTTAGATTTTATATCATGTAGTGCTAAAACTTGACGCACTTTAAAATGTGTCAAGAATAACTCAAACGAATTTTAATTTGTCAATCCTCTTACACTTACCTTGTTTTAGAAAATTATTTAAAAAATTTATGTCAATAAAAGTTATAGAAATGTAATAAACATCTCAATGATTATATCTAACAATACTAAAATAAGTATTGTGTTTCAAATAAAAGCATTTTCTCTTGTAACACCCCTAGCATCCCTAGTGAGATCATTCTATAATTTTTCAAGACCTAGATAACCAGTGCGCCTAGAAGATCTAGAATTGGAATTAGTTTCTCGTTGTGCCCATACAATAAAAATTGAACTTGGACAACTGAAATTAGAAGACACATGTACAGGATATGGATACATCTTTATTTCTCTAACTACAACGTCACTCTTCATGATTGTTGGTGCCTAACTGGTATTTCCCTACTTTCCCACTCCTCTCTAATCTTCTTCCCATGATCAACAGATGAAATTGAAGGATGAGTTATAAGAAGAGAATCACTCAAAGCAGTACCAACCAAGATATGCCTTATCTAGGTCAGTACTACCAAAATTGTCTCAACACAAGTGGTGATATTTTTGTGTGCTAACAAAGTATCAATATTGATCAACAACTGGAATGAGGCATTCCAGTTGTACTAACCAATACTGAATGACATCTGAAACCATGCTCAAAATAAATCAGTTTTTTTTTCCAATATAAAACAGACTTTTGAGATCTAGTGTAGAAAATATTTGAATAAGTGTTTCACTGAGATATATCTTTGTGGGTATAAAATAATGTTTTCATATACAAAGGATATGTTTAGACGGATAAAAGAGATCATACCATTTTGCCACAGAGAATACTAGAAATTTCTCATAAATTAGTCTCAATTTAAAAGACTAACTCAACAATAGTCAAGTAAGCAAATTAGATATCCTTGTTGAAAAAGGTATTATTTTTAAGTCAATAATAAAGACTCAGTGCAAAACAAGAATAGTGGTTTTACTGATCTGAGCCAGAGAACTAGACACAATTTAAATCTTGAATATGAATGAAGAATTACATGATTAATGCACATAGTAATTAACTGCTAGTGATCTATAAATGTATAACTTCACCCATATTTTTGGAACTCAACTTGAATATAAATGATATATTTGGTGAAGTTCAATACAGTATTCAAATAGCACAATAATCATTTGATACAAGTGTCTCACCTGAAAATTGTCAAATTTACGTTCAGGAATACAGTCATCAAAATGTTTCATTGCATCCCATGGTCCATCACCAACACCAACCATAATTATTGATAGAGGAAAGTAACTGAATGATCAAAGCGCTTTTCAGAAGAAAGCTAGGACTAAAGAGACAAATGATGGTTGTAACAAAATTTCACCTAGCATCAACAATTGCTTTTATGGTTGCATCTTCTTGTGGACTTAATTTTCCTGGTGGAACGTCAGGATTCCTTGTGACCTAGAATTTACAACAAAACAGTGTATGTACGCAGAGAAAGCTAAGTATAAAATTAACACTAAATGATATCCTTACTTGTCCATCAGCAATGATGACAAGAACATGATACTGCCAATTACTTCTTTTGACAACATCAATTGATGTGTGGATAATTGGGGCAAATGATGTAGGACCTGCACAATGAGCTCATAGAAAATATTAATACTACTATGATCTTATGCTCTGGAAGATGAATAACTTTGATGACAAAATATGGCAAAAATATCACTCAATGAACCATAGTTGTTAGTAAATTACTCCTTTGTACTAAAACTTAAAGTCTCATAAATCTCTAACCCTGGGCACTTTTGAACGTAATAATGAGATTTATCGACGGCCTAGCTGATTCGATCTAATGTGTTTGTTCGCTTTGGTTTGGTGGAGCTGATTGACTTAATACGCTGATCTTGCAGGATGTTTGTTAATATAGAGCATTAACATATTGGTGTTTATGAGCTCAAATCTTAGCTTTGCCAAGTTGAGTAGAGTGTTTTGCGACAACTATACTATGCATGGAGGGCTGGATGGCATGTTCTACTCACTCCAAAAGTGTTGCAGTGTTGTGGTAATAATAGTTATCACAGTGCAAGTGCTAAGGTATCCATTTATCCTAGTGAATGTCTCATCCATAAAAGAGGCATAGTATTTTGTGTCTTTGTAAATGATTGATTGAGCTTTGGTGAAAGCCAAATTATTTCTGAGCTAATTGTTGCTTATAGAGTGATATAGAATGCTTCATCATCTATATGCTAAATCTAATGCCAGCATGATATAATAGCTTTGATTCCTTTTGTCCTTTAATGATTGTGTAAGTTCCAACCTTTATCTGGGCATGATGATTTACACTTGTGATTTGATGATGTGTGATTGTTATGTTGTGATTTAAATTGTTGATCCAAGATTTGATGATTGCAAGTTAGGTGTTGACCTTGAGTCTATTATTTTTTGAAATGATGCTCAAGTTAACTAAGATTCAAGTTTTCAATTAAATTACCCTACTAACACCTTTTTTTTGGGTAATCCGGGTGTCCGGACTTCGCCCGATTAATCTTGAAGATAGACGACCTTTCCCTGGTTTGCCTACAGGGTAAATCCGGAGCACAACTTATACACACTTAAAGCGACCTCCAGAATCGTCCTCATTGGGATTTAAGCTTTGATCCTCTTATTTGTCCTCTGAGTGTATTACCACTGCACCACACCCATGGGGGATCTTTTTTGTGAATTCCTTCACAACTCGTTTACCACTAGCACAGACAACGGTAATCATGAGTCTGATAGAGTCTACTATCTTGTGATTGATTTCCATCTGGCACTCTGTTTACCACTAGCATCACCCTTTTCAAGTGGCATTATCATCTAGGTAACCACCCATGTCCAAACTATAGAAATTTGTAGTTTTCCATCCTCCTTTGATAAGTTCTAGGAGGATATATGTGTGCTTAGCAAATAACATCATGTGCCTTTTCCTTTTAGCAATCATGAATAGCTCTTCGCAATTTTGATATAGTTTGTACAGGCGATTAAGGCCTGAGTGCTAATTTTAGTAATGCTAGCTATAGTTATTTTACAATCTTCATTGGTGATCATTATGTATGACTAAGTTTACTTAGAATCCTTGTTTGTGTTTGACAAGACATCCACAAGACTACTAGTGATTATATTGTGCGGCAAAATGATGTCATCCAGCATGAGAATAGTCATCTTATTGATAATGCATGTATTATTATTTTTCATATGCATGTATCTAAACATTTTTAATGAGACGCAATTCCTACAATTTCATGATATCTTTTAAATATTTTTTTTTTCTTTTATGCTCGCCGACCTCTTTTTCATTTACCATTGGTGAGGGTTTTTATTTCCATAATTTTTGTGTTTTAGAACTAATTACGATAAACTTAGCCCTAGATTCATTTGTTGCATCTTTCTCAAGTACTACTACATCCTAAAGAGTGTCATTATTGAATGCAGGGTTTAATATCTCCTGTTATTTGGCACAGCCAAGATTTACCATTCCAACCAATGGCGGGCACACAAAAAATTTACCTTGTGCAGCCCTTGGCGCGACAATGTTGTCTCTATCATGATCATCGCATGTGGATTCAACATCGATTTGTACCGACATTGTTGCAATTAAGAGGAATCATGAGATTCCATCTCTTAATCGTCCAATTCTTATTGTTGGTCCAAAAAGAAGGGAAGGTGACTTCGAGGCTATAAATCAAGTAAAATTGTTTTATTGAGATAGCAGCAAGCAATAGGAGGAAGCAATAGATGAATAAACAATAGAAAGTGAAGCTCTTGTCTACTCAACGAATGAAGTAGGTGAGATCAAAGGTGGAATCAAGTGAAAATCTTCCAATTTCTATTCTGAGAGGGAAGAGGGAAGATCGGAGGGCAATTGAGCCTCGGCGTTGTTGGTTGGGCAGCAGCTTCATGCCCGGGATGAAGGTATCAAGGATGGGTTGGGTGTTAGGATTAACAAGATTAATTATATAACTTTTAATCTTTATTTTTTGAAAATATTGTATTAGTTAATCAATCTAAATAAACTATATCTTTATATATTATTTGCAAATTATATAAGATATATAAATTAAAATAAGCTAAATTATAAGATTATATAATTATATCTTATTAATCAGATTATAAATTGAATTAAATTCCGAAAACATTATAATTAATTTAAATTAAATTATGTATTAAATCAAATTTAATTTGATTATATGTCACACTAGATTAAGTTATGTATTAAATTAGATTATATAATATGCATTACCATTATACTGAAATAAAAGTAATTTGATTGGGTCGAAAACTCAAAAAAAAACTAATTAATTCAGACAAAATAAGATTTCATTTTAATTTGATTATAAATAAAATTATGTATTCAACTAGATTATAAATTATATATTAAAATTATACTAAAGAAATCAAATTTGATTTAGGAGAAATAACTAATTGATTAAGATTTCATTTGTTAATCAATTATCCCATGAAATTGGATAGGATAATATAATTAATATTATTAGTTAGTTTGCTAAAACTATCCAATTAGTTGCTTAATACAATATAACCCGTATCATTTTGAATGCAACATGGTTCAAAATTTCATCCTTTGATTGAATTTATCAAAGCTCTTATGTCTCATTGATAGCACATTTTTGTTATTATATGGCTGCGTATAATAGACCCTTCCCGGACCCTACATTGGCGGGAGCTTCGTGCACCGGGTTGCCCTCTATCTTATTTCTTAGATCCTTCACCATGTCACTTGAATCCTTTTCTTTCACCTCTAGTTCTTTCGACCGTTCCATTAGTCATTTAGTCCACTACTCCACTACTCCACTACAAGTGTATAGTCTATGCAAAAGGTACACCAAGGTAGTTTATATTAGTAGAAATTGCTTATGTTGGTTCAATCATGCCCCAAGTGGTCAAATTTGACCCACTAGGAAGATTAAGATATTGGGGGGATTGTTGGTGCAACCACACTCAATTAAACGAGTTCAACCAAACAGATTTGATGCTTGAGTAAAGATTTATATTAAGCCTATATTGTGCTTTGTGATAAATTTTGTAAAAAGTTCGGATAAAAAAAGTCCAAGTAGATCGACGATAGGAAACTTGGAGGATGGAAATCTATGCAGGTCAAGAATGAGTATCTGCTTAGCAGATGAAAATTCACGTAGGTTAAAATTGACTGAGTACTTGCAAACGAGAAAGGCCCAGAGGCGGCAAAGGCCTCTTGGCAATAAAAACATGGGAGCAAAGTTTCTTGACATACAAAGAAGTTCTAGAGGTGTGGCCTCTTGGCAATAACTGTAGTGTTAAAAAAAAAACGTGAAAATATTATAATTAATTTAATAAGACTTTAATGATTGCTTATTAGTTAAACTAATAATATTTTGGGTATGTTAATGTTTTACGTAATTAAATATTTTCAACTAATAAATTTATGGGCCCGGTCCAATTTGCAACAAACAAATATACCCTAGTATTTTAGATATATATAGGGGTTTATTAGAGGGTTGGGGCGGAAAAAGGAAAGAGGGGCGGAGGTGGAGAGGGGTTCCGCCAAAAGAAAAGAGAAAGAGGAGAGGAAGGATTTTAGGATTTTTCTTCGACCCTTGTGTTGCCCCTTTGCCCTTAGAGAAACCGTGGAGAAGAAGGTGGCCGGAAAAGTTTTCCGTCGTCTCGCTTGATTCTTTCACACATAAAACATTAAGGCAAGCTTTTCCGATTTTGTTTCTGTACTATATGGATGATACTAAGTATGTTCAGAGGTTTGATGCATGTTTTCTTTACGAATATGTGTTTCAATTGTTACGATGGTTGGATGTCAATTGTGGCGATGGTTCAACGAAGTTCTAAAATTTTCAGATGAAATTTGGTAACGAAATCTTACCTCAGATTAAACTTCGTTACAAAATCTTACTCACTAGATCCATATGGTGTAGGTAATGAGGAGACGGAAGGGTTTGATGGATGAGCTAGCTCGCACCAGACAGTGCACACCCGATGACTTATTTTTAGTTTATGTTATTTTCCGCATTAGGATGTTTTTTTTTCTTTTTTGAGTCGATGATGTATTGTCTAGTTAGAGAGTTTATGTTCATTTATTGGTTGGTAGCACATTCTGATCCTTGGACATTTATTTACTATTATGATGTTTAGACTGGATTCTTATTTGGTTCTGTTCGGAATGCATGGCTTTGGTGTTGAGTTATTTATGTTACGGGATTGCGGCTGTTTTGCTTAGTGAAGAAGGGTATTAAGTGGTAGGTTGTGTCAATAACTCCTAGTGAGTTAAGTGAACATGTAATTTGGGATTCAGGTAAAAACTTCACTTAGGCAAGGATGCAACCTTAAATTAGTTGTGCTTGTTGGTGATGTCGAATGAAGCTTGATTTTCGACTAGAATATTGAGACAAGAGAGACGAACAGGATTATCTGCTCGCTAACAAATCTTATCTGCAATTGAGTCAACAGGGATGAGTTTAATCAACTAGACAATTGACTGAATCCTTAACCGGAAAGAAGAAGACCATTGATTTAACAGAGGATGGCTATAACCCAGAGGGCTTACATGATACAATGCTTAAGTCAACTGGAAGTGGATTGAGTCAATTGAGGCTAACATTATGACAACTAGTGTCGACCGAAAAAAGAAAGAGTAGATTGGAACAATGTTGGAAAGCTATTTTAAGGCTAAAGTGAAACTTACTTGAAGACTACAAATATAGGAACAAGGGGAACTCATGAACATAATTGAAAGTGTTCAATCTCAACATCCAAAGCTCTCTTGTCTTTTGGGATTGAATGTAGTGAATGGTCGGATGAGATGGGAGGGGGTGAGCAGCAATTATACCATGATCACTACCAAGGAGTACTCTACCACCTATAACTCTTCGGTGAGTCACTCTCGAAAAACTATCTTTCTCCTTCGTGGTGAACTACTAGAGGTGGAGATACCTCTTATAACATGAACAATATAATGAGTATGAAGAGGAAGGCTAAGGATTACAACGAAGAGGCTCCATAAGATCAAACCAAACACTATTTCACCAACCCTAAGTCATACACCTTGTACCCCCTGTATACCCTTCATCCCTCTTCAATCTTCATTTGTTGTTAGCTAATATGTCATTGACCAATCAACTTGATCCACCCATCAGTCAATTGGTTCGGTTCCTCTTTCATCCCAAGCCTACCAATGACTACTTGAGTTCACTGATTCTACCATTAGTTAAATACTCGAGAGTAGCCCTTAGGTCATTTGATTGTTGTAGCGCAACTTGATAAGATCAATGGCTCCTTCCTACTTTCCTATCATAATATCACTCGATTGTTCAATCGACTCAATCTCGAATAGAAACATTTTATCCGTTGGTTGATCATCTTGAGTCGACTCCTTTGTCAAATCAGCTCTCCAATTGAGCGGAACTTGAACCTGACTACAATCATTGTAATAATCAAGTCTCACCTAAGTTGAGATATACTCTCTCTCAAGAGTACATTCTCTTAACTCTCACATATCAACTTACCTTCCACAGTTTAACTTCGCTACCATGGCTACTCGTCCCTTGGATACACCGAGCCCACGACTTACTCCATGTGTCATCTTTCATGCTTCACCTACATAGTACACCTCCTCTAGTTGCCATCAACACTACACCTCGATGCTCATCGTCCTACAACCCTTGGATGTCACATATCATCTTCTCCGATCGCTATGAACTTCGAGCCACAAAGTTGTCAACTTGGTTGCGCTAAGTCATGCTCCACGAGCTCTAACACCACCTCAATGTTTTTCATCCTACAATCCATGAATTGACTCATGCAACCTTCTTAGATCTCCAATGGACCTCTAAGTCACTTGATGTGTTGGCTTAGTCACAACAAATCATCATCATAATCATCATCACTCAACCTTGTTGAGTTCGCGAACTCTCTAAGCTCTAAGTGTGTCATATAAAGCCCCTACATTACTCGTAAACATGTATCAAATCACAATGCAAAGCCTAACTTAAACCCTTTGCAAAAAACTCAAAACCCAAGGCCAAAACCAACCACTTAGAGCACGCTTGCACCAACATTATCTTGTTATTTTATAGTCTTTATTTTTATTGTTAAGCTTAAAGTTTCTATCTTTAAGCTTCATATTGTTTTAGTTGTTACTTGTGTTTATTGTTTTCTTATTTATAAGAAGAAGAACAGCAAGAGGTTTATCCACCTATTGAAGGAGAAAATATAGTGGGAATTTGAGAAGTGACTCACCTGATGAGTATTAATTTCGTGGAATAAGAATTGGGTATTTCGAACCAAATAAAATCAACTTGTTAGCATTGCTTTAAGTTATTAATTGTTACATTATAATTTCCACTATGAAACTAACTATATTCTTGAGTTTAACGCTTGCATTTTAAGTGTTTAATGCTTGCATTTCCACTATGAAACTAACTATAAACTCAAGGGATGTATGCAATTGAGTTATTGGAAGTAGATAATTTAATCATCTTAGATCATAATTTATGATTGAGAAATAATAATTTCAAAAACCTCTTATTACCAAACACCTATCAGAAAACATGTCAATCTTAGAATTACTAAACAAATCTCTTCTTAATCGTTGTAGTTGGTAAGTCCACCAAGAACCCCAAAAGTATCATTTTGGAAGTAATGTTGAAATTGTACACTATATAAATGGTTTCAAGGGAAAGACTTGCTTTATAAGAAAGCATTCTCATATAGATTGTATTATTGTCTTAGAATTTATTTTAAAAAAATTTAAACAACATAATAAATTGAGCCAAATTGTCAAATAGATTTTAGGTGTCAAGTTGAAGCCGAATCGGATTATGATTAAACTCATGGAGTAGGCATGGAGGCATCGTGATTAGGATAACATGAGTTCAAACTAGGGTTGATTTGGATTTGATTTGGCCAGTTTATAGATGAACTAAGTAATAAGTGAGGATAACCTGGGGTTCGGTTGGGTTAGGATGAAATAGGAAAACAATTTAAAGAATTGGAGAAAATTCTCTCACCACTTCTCTCTCACACTCACGCAATTTTCTCCCTTACACATCGCCTCTCCTCTCCTCTTCCAAGTGTCGGTTTCCCCACCTAACACTACACTCTCTCTTCTTCTTTTCTTCCTCTCATCAAGCAATGCAAACATCACTCTCTTTCTTGCCATCAACGTAGCCCATCACCCCGCTAGTAGTCTTCCTCTTCCTACTTCCTCTCTTCCTGGTTTTTCATGTGCAACACCATTGAACTAGTGATGCTGCCCCTCTTTCTTGTCGTCATTACTACTTCTCTACCACGCACATGTTTCAACATTAGCCACCGGCAGGAGTTCCTTTTTCCCCTCTGTTTATTTTTCTCGCTCTCCTTTATTCTCTTTTGGTGTGAGGTGCTCATCACAACGTTGGTCATTGCCAAAGCTGATAGAAGCCATCATCGGTCATCTCTTTCCTCCCTTACCTCTTTCATTGTCTCCTTCTATTTTTTTCCTATGCACACAGCTACCATCTGACCACCTTCTTCCTTTAACTTTCTCTCCTCCCTTTTCCAACGCATATAGCTATTAGTCAACTTCTTTTGGATGATCCAAGAGGGACTTCTAACCCTCCTCATTTTTCAAACTTTTCGGTGTCCTTAAACAAAGTTGTTGCTCACACGTCGGCCAAATTAAAAGTTTGATCAGCTCAAGTGTTTCATATCAACAAAACATCTACCTTGTTTTGTCAATCGAGGGAAAGTTGCTGGGTCAATATATTATTTTATTTCTATTTTTGGTTGACATATCTAGTTTAAGATGGGGAAATAAATTGTTGTTTGATAGTAGCAAGTGATTCATTTTGTAATTAGGATTATATCGAGGTAACAACATCAAGATTACATCCATCAACTTCAAATTTTGGTTAACTTTTAGATTTTGTATTATTATCATTAATTCCTAATTAGGCAATGTGAGATCGTAACAAATACATACATTAATTGAGAGAGACCAAAAAAAAACATGGTTAGTAACAATTAAATAAAATGAAATTTAATTAAATATAGGGGATTATATAATAGGGGATCGGGCCCAATGATATAAGAGAATCCATATAATCATCCTCACTTAGTAGATAATGACTTGGTTGTTGTTGTATTATCATTATTAGAATCAATTTTGAGTTTCTTGAGTTATTTATCATATTATATTTTATATTTGTAAATACACATTCGAGTGGAGCACACTCATTTTCACACTTGAATCAATTGTGGTACATATAGGTGGGTAAGTTTATTCTTTCACTTCTATACATGTTAAATTAGCACAAATAAAAATACAAAATGGATTATATATAGTTCTATAACTTTTTCCAAAAAAGGAATTAAAATAATATTTAAAATAACAAAATCGTTTTAAAATAAAACTATTAGTTTTGAATAATTGATATTCTTTTCATGTTCACATATGAGTTTCATTTGGGAATTAAGGAAGCAATTATTTAAAAAAAAATTTAAAATGAATACTCTAATTTACTTTTTTTTAGTTGATAGCTGTCATTATACTACTTCTCCTTTCATGTTTCTTGTTGATTTAAATATTGACACTTGTGTTTTATGTTCTATATCTCATATGTAGAGATCAAATGCTAATATACAATAAATTAGCATAACTTATAATAATAAAAAATGATTAGGTTAATCGTTTACACTAGCCAATCTTATGTGCTAAAGTATAATAATTGTAGTGTAAAGATTTAAGTGAGAGAATAATGAATTTAAATGGACAAAAAAAATCCTAAAAAATATAAAAAAAACATAGTACCTAACTGTCCACATAAGGTTATGATAAAGAGCGGTCATTTGGGATCGGTATCGATTTGTACAAGTGCAATATATTATTGTATATCACCAGGGAGGGCATTAGCTAATGCGCGTAGATTATATATACTTTTAGGCGTTGTTTGTTGCACATCTACATATATTTCACGGAGTATGATCTACATTATTGCACCATAATTCATTATATTGTCATATTTTTACTCCTTTGGTTATCTGCTCTCTTTGTATTTTGATTGACAGGACGCGATTTGGAGTAATAATGGTGCAAAATGGACTTTGGAGCGAGTTTGGGAGCAAAACTCAGCAAGCATGGCCATGCCTCTTCAAGGAATGGTCGTGCCATCATTGACCATGACATGGTCGTGCCTCAAGGCACAATCGTGTCTCTGAAGGCACTCTCCTCCAGAACCTCCAAATCAACCCCACAGTTAGGTCATGCCAAAAGGCACGGCCGTGCCTCATCAGTAGCAATCCAGTAAATTTTCAAATCAGTTTAACAGTCAGGTCATGCCCAAAGGCACGACCGTGTCTCTTCTTCCAACCGTGCCAATCAGAAATAGCAGAAGCTTCCATGGCATGGCCGTGTCATGCCCATCTTGAAGCCAGGGATAGAAGCTTCCATGGCATGGCCGTGTCTTTTGACACGGTCTTGCCTCACAAACAAAAGGTATCATGCCCGCGACACGGTCGTGTTCCTCGAGCAAAATCAGGATCAAAATGGTATTAAAACGGAGCCAAAATCCATCCACACGGCCATACCTTGCTAAAAAACATGGTCATGTGAAATTCACTCCTTCCCCAGTTTTTTTCATGGCATAGCCGTGCTGAATTCTAGACGGCACAGCCGTGCTGAATTCCAGACAGCACTATAGACTAAAAGTAAAATGGCTATAACTTTTCGCACGGTTGGAGTTTTCGGCTGAATCAACTTCCAAAATATAGATAACTTCAAGATCTACAACTTTGCTTCATAGTGCAACAGAAGAATCCACGATCTAGTTGTGCTAAAAGGCACGGCCGTGCCTCCCAGGTACGGCCGTATCCCATGCTCCGCCCAAATTTGCAGACCAAATTTTGAACCACCATAACTTTTGACTCGGTTAGAGTTTCTGGCCGAATCAACTATCAAATTGAAGATAATTTCAAGGGCACAACTTTGGTTCAGACCTTAACCCAAGATAAAGTGATCTAATGGGTGAAAAATCTGTTTTGACATAGCCTAACAAATCTGGCAGATTTGAACCATTTAGGAGGAGTTTGCTTGACCCATCTTTGGTTTAGGGCTTTGCCCCCTTCCTTGGGAAAGACTTCTCCCCTTAGGGGGAAACCCTAGAGCTTCCATCTCCATCATCAAGACGATCCGTCCACCTTCGGAGCAAGGAGATTCTCCCAAAGACATTGACATCGCATTGATAAACATTCTCTTCTCTCTTCTCTATGTGTTGAGTTGTAGAATGTTATTCTTTATGTCTTTTGGTTGTTTTTTCATTGCTATGGAGTAGTCCTCCGATTTCTAGGATGTAGGAAGTAATTGTGATGTGCTTGTTGATTTATGAACTATGATATGTCAATTTCCTTATTTTATAAAGTGTTTATGACTTGTTCCATGTGTGTGATGCCTTGTTTGTGTTTGATGTAATGTGTGTGTGAAGTGTATGCATGTGAATATGAAGGATTGTCACCATGTAGAGGATATTGCTCTAGATTGTATGCCTAGGGAACCCTTAGTGACAGAGGATAGTTCTTTAACCGAACTTTCTAGAGTCATCCCCTTGAATTGGGGGCAATTCTTCATAAGGGATTAGCCAATTATAGTTTCATCATTCCAATATTAAGAAGTGACTTGTGTAATCTAAACTTTATGACCGGGGAGCCCTTAGTGACAGAGGGTAGTCCTTTAACTGGACTTTTTATGTTACCTCTTCTACTTAATAGCATTGGAAGGAAATGGTGTAAGCACTCCGGTATGATCTTCACGGGGTATAATTTAGTTAGAATCCCTATAAGAGCATAAATATGGAGGGTAAGGAGGTGAACATATATTAGGGACATTAATTAGCATCATAAACCGATATCTTAAAACCATTCCTCCTAAGTCAACTCACTCTCAAATTCTCTCTCTCTTGCTCACACACAATCTTGCTCACTCTCTCACAATCTCTCAACTCTCTAAAGCTCTTACTCTCAAGCTCTCGTTCTCATGACCACGCACAGCTTCGATTGTCTAGATAATTTATTTTGTAAACTTTGACTAGTGCTTAATCAACAGGGACCCTGTGGATCGATATTTTTATTACTTGACGACTTAGCCGTGCACTTGCGGTTGAATCAACATTAGCCCATACATCAAATCACATTATTATACTTTGAGAGCACTAGTTCTAGTGATTTACTTCTTAATGAATTTATTAATAATAGATTTATTAGAGATATATTATTGGCGATCGATTTAGAAATGGTGATTGAATGATAGTAAATAAAATAATTATCTTAACTTATGCTAACAAATGATGATAATTTAGAGTAATAGTAGAAACTTTAAATGTTGATAAATAATTGAAATGAAAAATAAATAGTTGATTATATATAAACATTAAAAACTCAAATAAGAATTTAAAATTAGAATATAAAATTGTGACTTGCCTTATTTTTCTTGACCTCTTAATGAAGATAAAATGCATCTATATCTTTCTTATTTACCCATATAGCCAATTTGTTCTTACTATCAATTTTTCCTTAGCTTCCAATTTTACAAGCAAAGGTGATTTTATTTTATCATACTTTTTATCTATTCATATGATCTTTTTCACTATATGATTTCTTATATTTGTAAAAACAAGAAAATATATAAAGTTTGAGAAACTTCTTGATTAATCTTGAGATTGCGCCGCAACAATAATGAAGAATCGCAAAAGAGAAATCAAAGAAGAAGGAGAATCGAGAGAGGAGGGAAGATTGTGGTTCGGCGATGTGCCTACACAAAAGACCAACTCTCTATTAAAATTAGATTTAGAGTTACAATGATCTTATTTATATAGCCCAAACCATATATGACATTTTGGACTAAAAATACCAAGTATTGCCAAAATCCCATTATTCTCAACGCCTCCAGCATGGGGCACGGCCAGGCCGTGCCACGGGCATGCCTGAGCCAACAAACCCAGACACGGCTAGGCCATGTCCGGTGGCACGGTCGTGTGCACGGCCATGTTGGCTTCTGAGCATATGGGTACATCTCTTCAATAATCTCCACCTTGGCAAATATTCATCTCTTCGGAGAAACACAAGCATCTAAGAAGAACTTGGAACGCCGAGTACGGGCTGCCTCCCTCTAGCAACTAGAGAAATGATCAAGTTCAAGCAATGTTTGAACTTCTCTGCAGTAACTGACTTTGTCAACATATCTGCAATATTTTCATAAGTGTAGACCTTCTCAAGTAGTATTTCCCCAAAAGATATCTTGTGAAATTCACATTAATATGTTTGGTCTCGCATGATATAATTGATTCTTTGCCAAATAGATAGCACTCTGACTATCGCAATACAACTTGACTCCACCTTGTTGAACACTGAACACTCACTTCTATAAGTCACAACGCTTCTTTTGTTGCTTCAACTACTATCATGTACTCTGACTCAAAAGTGGACAACACAACAATAGGTCCTCCCGCCATAGTAAACACATACCTATAGTAGACCTTCTGTTATCCATATCCACTGCATAGTCTACATCCACATATCCTGTAACTAAAGTATCATCTTGTTGTCTACTGAACATGATGTCATAATCGGTAGTATTCTTCAAGTATCTGAAAATCCACTTAACCGCATCCAATGTTGTCGACCAAGATTTGAAGGAAACTTTCTCACCATACTAACAACTTGAGTCAAATCAGGTATAGTGCAAACTATGACATACATCAAATAACTAACTACATTGGCATATGAAACCTTTGACATGTCTTGGATCTCATCATCCGTCCTTAGGCACTATGCAAGAGATAATTTGAAATGATGAGTCAAAGATGTACTTACAAACTTCACATTACCCATGTTGCTCAACGTAACTCCGCTGAGATAGCCATAATCTCCTAGAGACAATATCTCTATGTATCTTTATCCCAAGAATCTTCTTGGCCACACCCAAATCTTTTATGTCAAATTTCTTGCTCAACAGCTTCTGTAATTTATTGGCCTCAGTCATACTCTTCGCTGCTATCAACATATCATCTACATATAGTAACAAGAAGATAAGTGAATCATTGTCAAGGCTCCTCACATAAATGCAGCAGTCATACTCACATCTTCTATATCGTTTTGAACCATGTATGAGTCAAAATGCTTGTATCACTGTCTTGAAGATTGCTTTAACTCATAAAGTGACTTCTTCAATTTACAAACCAAATGCTCCTTGCCCATGCTAACTAAAACCTTGTGGTTGTGGCATGTAAATATGCTCCTCCAAATCACCCTGAAAAAACGTTGTCTTCACATCCATTTGCTCCAATTGCAAATCATGATTGCTACCAAAGTCAACACCACCCTAATAGATGTATGTCTGACTACCGGTGAAAATATTTCATCATAGTCAATCCCCTTCCTCTATGAGTAACCCTTTCCTTGAATTTCTCCTCCTCCTTTTATGAACGCCCATGCTAACTAAAATCTTGTGGTTGTAGCATGTAAATCTGCTCCTTTAAATCACCCTGAAGAAACGTTGTCTTCACATCCATTTGCTCCAATTGCAAATCATGATTGCTATCAAAGTCAACACCACCCTGATAGATGTATGTCTAACTACTAGAGAAAATATTTTATCATAGTCAATCCCCTTCCTCTATGAGTAACCCTTTCCTTGAATTTCTCCTCCTCCTTTTATGAGATGGTTTCTTTCTTCTTGTATACCCACTTGCATCCTATAGCCTTTTTCCCTTCAGAAAGTTCCACCAAATCTTATGTTTGGTTCTTATGCAATAGCTCTATCTACTACCAATCCAATTGTCTTTATCTGAGCTATGTACTACCTCTTGAAAAGTAGTAAGATCTCAGCTACTGGTGACAAGTGCATAAGATACCAAGTCCTCAAAACCATACCTAGTAGATGATTTGATTGTACGTTTGGTCCTTTCTCTGACTATAGTCTGATGCTCCATGTCCTTTGAGCTACTACCATCAGAACCATGGGTTTCAAGCTCCACCTGCACAACAACCTTATCATTGTTGCAATTTTCTGGTATTTGTTTTTCTTCCCCCTGAGTACGTCGTTACATGGCTCTTTCATCAAATATCACATCTTTGTTGATCACCACCTTGTTTGTCTTAGGATCCCAAAGCTTCAAGTCTTTCACTCCTTTCTGACAACCTAGAAAAATGCACTGTCTAGACTTCACATCCAGCTTCAATCTGTTTTTACTAGAAACGTGCATGTAGGTTGAACATCTAAATACTTTCAGGCAAGAGTAATCAATCGGATTACATGTCCACACCTTATACTTTGTCATCTAGTGCTGCCCTCGGCGATCGATTAATCAAGAAGTATGTCATGTTTACTGCCTCTGCCCAGAAGTTCTTTGCAAGCTCTGTATTCAACCTGAGACATCAAGCTCTCTCGATTATTGTTCTGTTCATCCTTTTTGCTACACCGCTTTGCTGTGGTGTCCTGCGAACCGTGAAATGTCTCTTGATAACATGCTGCTCACAAAATTCTTAGACCTTAGAATCTGTGTACTCAGTCCCGATTTCAGGCATTTAAGTTTTCTTCCAGTCTGATTCTCTACTTTGATTTTCCACATCTTGGACTTTGAAAAAGTTTCTAGCTTGTGACGCATGAAGTACCCAGACTTTTCGTGAGTAATCATCGATGAAACTCACAAAATACACATGTCCTTCACACGATACTACACTGGTCGGTCCCTAGAGATCGATATGAACATAGTTTAGAATTTCCTCCGTCTTGTGTGGGGCTATCTTGAACTGCACTCTGCTTTGTTTCCCAAGAACGCAATATTTGCAGAAGTCGAGTTTGCATACTTTGACACCCTTCAATAAACCTCTTTTATGAAGCTTCAGTATCCCACGCTCACTCATATGACCCAGTCGCATATGCCACAAGACTGCATTATCAGATTCAGATTCTACAGCAGCCGCTCGACCTACAACTATGGTACCGAGCAATCTATAGATATTCCCTAGTTCTTATCCTTTCATTACCGACAGAGCACCTTTACTACTTTCATTACTCCGCTTGTATATTTGTAACAATAACCGCTGTCATCCAGCGTGCCCAATGAAATCAGGTTCTTCCTCAGATACAATACATGTCTAACATCACCCAACGTTCTGACCACACCATCAAATATATTGATTCTGACATTCCTCATTCCAATGACTCTACAAGATGCATCGTTATCCATCAGAAGAACAGAACTAGAATTAACCAACTTGTAGGTGTCGAACCAATCTTTATTAGGCGTCCTGTGATATGAACATGGTGAATCCAGGATGCAAGAATCTATCAATTGCTCTGAACTAGATAAAACAGAAAGCATATCACCATCACTGCTCTCTGAATTTTTTTCCTCCACTATGTTTGCAGACTTCAATGAACCATCTTTACTCTCTGCATTGACTTTCTTTCTCTCTAGACAATCTCTATTGAAGTGATTCTTTACTCCGAGCATGTAACACGTGATCTCCTTCTTCTTCCTTATACAAACCGTGTCTTATTATCGTTGCCCGACCCATATTGAGTCTTGCTCCTACCACGTTCCTGGTTACCTCTCACCACAAGCCCTTCACCTTGTGAATTCTCATCGCTAGCTTTCTTCCGTTGATGAAAATCCAACAAAGCACTAGTGACTTCCTCTAGCTTGAGAGTTTCCTTCCCACACATAAGAGTCGTAACCAAATTCTCGTACGTAGGAGATGAAAATTCAACAACATCAACGCCTTGTCTTCATCTTCAATCTCGATATCAACCCTTTTCAAATCATTTACGATTTGATTGAAAATGTTGATATGTTGACTCATATTCGTACCTTCTGACATCTTAAGCCCAAATAATTTTTGCTTAAGATAAAGCTTATTTGTCAGAGATTTGAATATATACCAGCTTTCCAATTTCTGCCAAACTGTCACCGGTGATTCCTCTAGTCCATAACGTTACATCACGTTATCACAAAGTCTGATCTTTGCATGTAGTTCCTCCCAATCTAACTTCTCCATTGCTTCCGATTTCTTCTCGCCTAGCGCCTTCACCATGTCTTGTTGCAACAAATCTTTAACCCTCCCCTGCCATAATCCAAAGTTTCAGTTCCGATGAACTTCGTATAAAAAAATCCCAGACATGATAACCTGGGGCTCTAATACCCATTGTTGAGATTGCGCCGCAGCAATAGTGAAGAATTATAAAAGAGAAACCGAAGAAGAAGAATCGAGAGAGGAGAGAAGAAGAATTACCATAGTTCGGCGATGTGCCTACTCCACAAAACGACCAAGAACTCTCTATTAGAATTAGGTTTAAAGTTACGATCCTATTTATATAGCCCAGACCATACATGGTATTTTGGACCAAAAATACCAAGTCTTGCCAAAATCTCATTATTCTCGGCACCTCTAGCATGGGGCACGGCTAGGCTATGCCCCTGGGTACGCCTATGTCACAAGCGTGCCCGAACCACCCAGACACGCACAGGCATGCCCGAGCCACCTAGACACGGCTAGGTCGTGCCCGGTGGCACGGCCATGTGACGGTGTACTTCAGCGTGGCGTCCCGACCCTCAGAAGCTGACACGCCCCGATTGTGCCATCGAGCACGACCGTGTTGACTTCTCAGCATATGAGCCATCTCTTCAACAATTAATTTTAGTTAGTAATTGTTTACATGAATCTTAGTTCTCTTTTGTCACAATGTCACTAAGTGATGTACCTCCTTGTAAGTGAAAATTATACTCCCAAGGCATAACATTCACTTTAGAAATCTTTGCCTACATCATAGGCAACTTACAAGCATGAAAAATTATGAAGCAGAATATTCTAGCTAACTTCGAGGCACAAGCAGAATATCATGCTATGGAACAATTCATATGATGATGTAAATAAAAAATTTACTTAATAATCTTAGATTAATAAGCACCAAACAAATGAAACACATTGGAAATCAAGTGTTCATTCACATTCTAACAATTAAATTTCTCATGTACTCTAAACATCATGAAGTTTGTTGTCACTTCCAATTTACTAAAAGGTAATCTGAAGCATCAGACCACTAACTACCACCTAGGTAGTAGGTGGGCAAGCATCTGAGCAAGGACCTAGATGGTCTACGTTAAAATAATATTAATATAGGAAGAAAAATATATAAATTAAAAATGACATATAATATATGTATATACAATAATTGTATCCTTAATAATCAAAATTATACAAACACAAATAAACAAGTCATAACTAATAAGTAAACACAAAATACATAACAATGATAAAACAATTTATGTTTCATATATTAAGAAAACTAATCACAAATGCTAAAAGAATCATTTTAAGTGTTATGATATTAAATGAAAAAAATAAACAATGAATGGAAAATAAAAAGACAAGAGAAGGTGAACACATCTAGGAAAGAGAAGCAAAAAAAGATAGGTGAAAATCAGTGTAGGTTGTTGACTTGAGTGTAAAAAGGGAGGCAGAATTCATGTGGGTTGGGAGGCTCACACAAACAAGGGTTGTTAATTGTACTAAAGGTGAGAATTAGATTTCCTTTTAGTAGCAACTTATTAAAAAAAAATCTCTTTTTGTAACACCCACCTAGATGCCTAGGCAGTTCGCTTGGACCACTTTTTAAAAGGGACTTCTAATAAGGACCATCTAGCAAATAAGCAAAGCGGCCCCTTATAGAAATAGCATAGGCGGCCCACCTTTTAAAATAATGGTCACTTCATCCACAAATTGTTATGTTTTCTATCTTAAGGCTGAACATGACTTCTTTTGAAGAGGAGATCGTTGATACTTCAATTAAGCGACAAAATGAGACTCAATTTATATTTTAATATATTAACAGTTATTATATTATATGTGGCGCAGGGGGAAAAATCTCCGGGTGCGACGTTCGAATAGAGGTTGCAGAGAAAGCGTAGGAAGAAAGAAATTCGCCAACGAAGAGGAGCCACCTCTAGGTTTGAACGATTTTTTTTTTATTCAAATCAAAATCAAACTCAACATCCAAACTTAACATGTTTTTACAAGAGACTAACCCTTGCTTAAATAGCCTAAGAAATAAGAAAAAGTAATAACAAAAAAATAAAAAGTAAAAGAAAATTAATCCTAAAAAAAGAAGATAAAATCTAAACTAAGTTTTAGAAAAGAAAACTAATTCTTCAAAAATAGGAGATAAAATCTAAACTAACTTTTATAAAAGAAAACTAATCCTAAAAATTCAAAACAAATAAAAGAAAATGTTAAAAGACCAATTCTAGAGTTTTGACGGCTATTAGAAAGTTGATTCCTTCTCGTCCAGACTCTGAATAGAGCGCAACCACGTCAGGAGTCCACAGATTGGTCATTTTCCTTGTTGATAGTCTCGATCGACCCAAAAGGAAGGCTGATAGCCTCGTTTTCTTCTCATCACAGCTCGAAGAAGAACATAATCGTATCGGAGGACATAAATTGGTTCTACTGCTGGATGCTCCTGCATCAGTCTGTTAATGCCATCTACAAACAATGAGAAGATGCAGAACTTTGGCATTGGTTGTTGGAGAGATTCGACGTGTCAACAACACTTGCTTGCACGAATAGAGCAGCAGAGAGAGAAATTGTTGAGAGAGAAATTGTTGGTGAAGTCTCAGATCCAGAGGCTTCTTTTATAGCTTTTATCTGGTCGACTGAATACCCATTCAATCTATTGGATATCCGGTCGACTAGTCCCTTATATTTCCTTGATTGCTCTGATTTGATCAGATCAATCTCGCGTAATCCCCTTGTCCGGTCGATTGATCCCTAATCAGTCGACTAGACTCCAGAACTTCCTTTATTGTTTGATCTAATCTCATCCGATCTGCTCTTTCTGTATGTCTATGGTTGATTGATCCTCCTGATAGTTGACTAAACCTTAATTTACTTCTTTGCTTGGATATGGATTTGATATGTGCTTATTTGTTTAGATCGGTCGATCGACCGAACCCTTTGGTCATATGAAGTCTCTGTTTTTCTTCAGTCTCTATTAGAAGCAGATAAAAGTATGCATGAATCAAGCTGACAGTCAAGACTATCTGATATGGACTTAGAAATCTCCATTGATTTCTTCAATCAGATCAACGTCTAAGATTGTCCCAACTAAGACACGTCCTCACTGCCTTCTAGGATGAAAGGTTTCTCCAGGACTTATCTTACTTATCCGCCAAACATTTGGTCCAGCTGATATGTTTGAACTTTTTCTACTTAGTGTTCAATCGACCCACCAGGTCTTTCCTTATTTGATGTCCAGTCCAGTTGGCCCATTAAGGATTCCGCTAGATCAACTCATCCGGTTTGCTCAGTATTTGGTCTTTCTGATTTACTAAGACTCCCTTACCTAGTGTTCGGTCCTCCTAACCCGCTAGGTCTTTCCGATGCCTAATGTTCGATCTTCCTAACCCTTACTAAGACTCCATGTTAAGTGGCTTGCATAATTAATTCACATATTAAATACATAATGTCTAACTTTAAATCATTTTTCAAACATCAAAATACAAGTTTAATTATCGATGTAGCCTGTATCAATATATATCCCAATAGAAAGCATTGTAGCACAAAAGCTATTTGCAACTCAATCGTCTATTCTAAAGTTTTAACTTTTAAAGTCTATTAAAGCATGCTACCATCCATGTTACATTCATCTCCATGGATGCACCACCATCCATTTAACTCCTTAAAAGATGTCTCAAGAAATCATACCATTTTGAATCTAGTTTTCTTTTCATACAAGTCTTTTATTTTTGCCAATATATGATAGACATCTAATGCCTTATTCTATCATGGTTGATTGTTAGGATGATGCACTTGCATTGATGATTCTTTTATATATATATATATATATAGGGTTTTGATAGCTTCACACCTTATCATGTATAATCATGTGCATCTGCTGAAGTGACATAATTCTAATCACTGATCATCATCACACACATTTTGATCAGCAGGTATTCATGGTTGTGCAGGATAACAGAACTCTCTCTATATATAGATAGATAGATTTTATACTTATCTTAATTATTACCATTCCTTTTCTACTAATAGTATTTTGGCCTAAATATAATTAATTGCATTAGTAATATTGTTTAAATTTGTATTTATTTCCATTTCGTAAATCCTATTTAGATAAGATGGAGGGACTAGAGGGAGTGAATGGCCTTGTTCACGGAATTTTCACAAGTTATGCAACAAAAAAAAAATAGTAAAAACTAGCAAATTGAAATAGCAAACCACAACATTTGAAATTTAACGTGGTTCCACGGTCCTTCGAAGACCCCTACTCCATGGTGGATCACTCCTCAAAAATACCTCTAATCTTTCTCCTTCTTACCCTAATAAACAAAGGTAGAAAAATCTCTTACAAAGAAAAGAAAAGAAAGCAATAATACAAGACTCTATTACAAAAGAGTTTTGAGAGCAAGAAAGTGAGCGATCAAAATGTTCTCGTGCCTTCAAACTCCTACATATATAGAGAATCTCGTAGCTTTCTATAATTCTTTTGTCCCTCAATTTCAGGCCACTACGAATTAATTGCTCATCAACCTCAATCGTTGTTCTGCATAGTAGCAAGTGGTTATCTGATTGTTACTATAGGCTTAGATGAATGACTTCTGTTTAGATTTTCCACTACACATCAATCAACTGCTACTAACATCTTATTAGTCGACTAATTCAGTCGACTATCCTTAATTTTGAATTGAATAGAACCATTTTGCTCGTTTTGATTTTTTTTTCTTAGGTCAACTACTATAGTGGAATGCTCTAAATGAGTCGATTACATCAACTACTCCCATTTTTGGATCTAACAAAATAATTTTTTATTATGATTTTTGCCTGAGTCAATTGCTTTTGCACTAGTTAGGTGCTCTTAATTTCCAATCGACCGCATACCCAAATTCTGAATACTCCAATAGAATACCATTCTTTTTGTTGTTTCATGTTTGAGGTTTCATCAGTTAACTACTTATAATTATCAGTCAATTTCATATCCCAAATAGAATACCTCACTTTGTTCTTGGTTTGGGGTTTGAGGTTTGACCAGTCAACTATATGATTTATTAATGGACTGCTTAATTGACTTTACTATTTCTAAATCCAAGTCCATACTTTTCCCTTTACTCACTCTCCTCTTGAAACTTTACCTTAACCTTCCAAAAGGTCTTCATACCTTCGAGATTTCATTATACCAAGAAACTTTTATGATTCCGGATTTTCATCGTGCCAAAAAACTCCATGAGCCTTTGGGACTTCATCTTGTCTAACATTTGATCCTCAATTATTTACTAGGACTTTATTTCCTAAGCATCAAATTGACTTCAACCTATTGAGACTTATCTTATATTATCTAGCATTCGGTCTAATTAACCTTATATTTCCTATTGGGACTTCCACATACTGTCTAATTAACCTCAAGCTATTGAACTTTCTTATACCGCCTAATATCCAAATTAATCTCAGTCCATTGCCACTTCTTTTATGCAAAATACCTACTTGGACTTTTATTAATGCTGCAACCTATGTTACACTTACCTGCACCTACATATTTGATAAAGAAATTATCTAACTTCTATTTTAATTCTTTATTTTCTTAAAAAAAAATTGAAAACCAGATGATATCCATCAAACTCTTGACCAAAACATGAGGCCAAGGTTAACTTTGCCTTTCATCTAATTTTATTTAAATCCTAGAGCTATCTAAAGAAGGAACTGAGCTGTCAAACACTGTTAGGATTTTGTTTGAATTTCTGGAATATTTTAATTCCCTGATCTCAATTATTTTTAATTTAAAATAAAAATTTGAAACTACAATTCAAGTTTATATAAATATTTTACATCACTATTTGTTTAGGTCAGTATGAATAATCCCTACCAAGCGAAGTTTTATTTTACCTCTCCAACACAGAAATTTTCTCAAATGGGCAATTTGACTTTTTCAATAATATCATAAACTATCCCAAAAGAATATTTTTAGAAAATAATATTAGTTTTTCTCATTTGGGATAGAAGGCGAGGGAGAGTGTTTTGCATGTAAAGGGTTCCTCACCCATTTTCTATGCATGCAAAGCAAGAGAGATTAAGACAAAATAAGAAAGAAGAAAATTAAATATTAAAAATTAAATGCCAATTTATTCACCTTCTCTCCTTTTACTCACCATTAAATTGATTGCCCATTGGCCTATTCCCTTCCCTTCTGCCCTTGGATTGCACATATTCTAATCTACTCTCCCACTTCACCCTGCCAATTTTTTCTCCCTAGTCTCTTTCCCCTCTCTCTCTCCTTGGTGCCTTCTTGGACTGGAGAGAAGAATTCTGGAGCTTTGTGTTGGAAAAAATAGCTCTTGTGCTATTATCCCGTCGTGAGCGATTTTCAAGACTCTAAAGTGATGTTGCCAAACAGGATATTATAGAAGAATACCTAAATTTAGCACAAATTTTTACATAAAATCAGTTTTTTTTTCTTTTTCTTTTCCCTTCTACTTTTGTGAGGATTTCTATTGGAATTAGCAAGTAGAAGGGAAAAGGAAAGAGTGCGAATGGGAAAGCAAGGACCTTGCTGCCATTGTGGAGTCACAAGTGAGCTCCTTTCTCCATATTTTGACCTATTCTAGATCTTCGTTCCTCCTATCAGATTTCTTTCTTTCTTTCCGTCTTTTATTTTTAGTTTTTCTTTTGGGTATTATATTTTTTTTTGTTTGACAAATTGTTCGAGGATTAATGCGTAATTGTGGGTTGATGTTTATTGCTTGTTCTTCCCGTTAATTTTCTCTTTGATGTCTTGCTTGCTGCTAGATGACAGTATGGGAAATTGTTGAATGCATTTTGTTGTCCAAGGTTTCCTTTTTATTGGTAGTAATCAAATTGTTGAATGCAGGTCACTCTTTTATTGATTTGTTTGTGCAGTTTTCTTGGTCTGTTCTTTCCGCAGCTTGCTGGGGAGAGGTTGAATTCTTTCTTTGTGGTATTAAAAAAAACTGAATCTAATCTAACTTTATGCTTAATTTCAATAGTTCTCCCCCTTTCGTTATTGAAAACCAAGCTTAGCTTGTACACTTTTAATTCATGATAATCCCACAGTTTTCTCTGACCACTACATCTCCAGACATAGAAATTCTTGAAGTGGCCGTGCATGTTATTCAGCATCTTAAGAGTGACCTGCAACCGATGCAGAGGTTTTGTGTTGTTTCCAGCCTCTTTTGGCAACCTTCAAGAAAATTAGGCATCCGCTTGGTTGGAGTGACTTCCCAGATGCTTCACTTGTCTATAATGTGGAAGCCTACTAAAAATCTTAACATCAACTATTAGAATTCATGCATTATCCGGTTAAATGAAATCAGTTTTCTGATTCTGAAGTAATCACTCACTGCCTTTTTCAACTAATTCTCAACTTCAAATGAATGTAAAACCTGCCAAGATTTTATAGGTGAGCTGGTGTCTTTCTGACTCTAAATTTCTGCTTCACATTCTTCATCAATAAGGTTGTTTCATGTTGCATTCTCTTCCAGGAATGCCAATTTCTATTTTTTGAAGGTTGTTTTCTAAGGTAATGTGTGTGTTTTAATTCCATTTCACTATTGATACTAACAATTTGAGATTTTTTTAATCCAACAATTCCTTCTCCTAAATTTTCAAGCACCATCCTTTGATTTTGGGACCAAAATACATATACATGTGCCTTTTTTCATTACTAAAACTTACCATTTTTTGGATAATTATGCCATGCCATGCCTTTTTGTACACATAAGTAATAGGTCATGTTACAAGTATAGTTAAGAGTATAATTATTATTCAATAATTTTAAAATATTTTCATTTATTGTCTAAAGATTATCAAAAGCTGAAGAAACAAACTAGGAGGATTTAGGCCTTTGATTTCTAAAAGGGTACTTAGTAGTTATTGATTAGGCAGAGTGGTTGTTACTTTGAAAAGGATTATCATGTTGGTACAGTTATGATATATCATAATCATTTGTTTTTGCAACCTTAGATAATTCGTTGCACAAAAACTTTGCTTTTAGATTGGCTGAAGGCAACATAATTCCTAGATTTAAACTACTATTACATTTATATGGTATATCCTCATTAAAACTTAATGTTGATAGGCACTCCTCTCTGGAGGAATGGACCGCCCGAGCAACCTGTTTTATGCAATGCATGTGGTTCCAGGTGGAGAACCAAGGGTTCATTGATAAACTATATACCACTACATGCTCGGGAAGATTTTGATGCTGATGAGTTAAAAGCTTCAAAAATTAGAAGTGTAACCTTCAAACCTAAAGAACAGAAGTTGCATAAAAACAAGCAAAGCACATGTAAATTGGAAAGTGAATGTGAAATGCAATTTTGGGATCAAAATTTCTGTAAATTTGTGGAGGGTGATACAAGCAATCGATCAAGTTCTGGATCAGCCATATCAGGTTCAGAAAGTTGTTTATACTTTGGAAATAATGATGTCAGCAAGGTAACAGGTACCCTATAAGCTTCATACTCAGTACCTTTCTCGTTTCACCCTCTCAAACAATAAATAGTTTGATACTTGGATGACTGCTTACTCTCGACTTTCTACTTCATATTCTTTTTCATCTTTGGTGTCACAAAAGAAACAATTCCAAATAACACTTGATTTCACGTTGTGGTTTCTTCTTTCTTGACTCCTGAGGACATTTGAGGACAAATTATCCCAATATTTGTATTGGCTGGTAGCCTATACTTTTTTCCTCTAACCTATGATTCATATAGCAAGAAAACAGTTGCAATGCATCTATCAACTCATCAATGGCTTGATGTTATATCATCTCTGTTGAATTTGGATTTGCATTGGTTTTAATGAGAGTTGTGATCATACTTTTACTGTTTTCCAATAGTTGATCTAAGAGGCCCCCTTGGAACAAGTACATTGAAAATCAACAATGTGCTACTTTCTCATGTGAAATAGGTTCCCTAGATTATCTTATCTTCTATGTTTTTTTTTTCATTAAAATTCAGAATACTTTGCCATGATATGTTTTTATAAACATTTCATCTACTTGTCCATTTGGAATGGATAACCTACTCTGCTAGTATCAATTGTTAATGTCGATCAGATGCTAAATTTGCAAAAAAAAAAAAAATCTTCTTTGGTACTCTTATGAATAAAGATTTTGATAAATCAGGTAATGGAAAATAAAAAATTCTTTCAATGATATCTATTGTTTTAAAGTTTAATTAGCAATCCCCAAGAGATAATGAAATGTCAGTATTAGTATTCATCTTACATTGCACAGTTAATGATCAATACCAGTATTCTTCTGCCACTGTAAATCTAATGATTAATACTTGAACTATTTGGTCAAATGTACTATATGGATGATGAAATGCATCTTGTACATGATATTTGGAAAACAATGAGCTTGTAGCCAATAATAAGGGATCACCTTCGATTTTCAGCAGCCAATCTTTGGAGCTTCTTCTTTGTTAGTGTTAGATTACATACTGAATCATCAATCTAATCTGTACATTGTGGTTCAATACATTTTGAGTTGCATTGCAGGTTCAGTGCAATCAAATGTCTGTGATTCACTGGTTCCTTCCACAAAAAGATCATTTGTTACTCACCCAAAGCTTTCTGTTGAGAAACTCACAAAAGAATTATATTCTATATGGCATGAAGAACAGGCTTCTAATCATTCCAGAACCTCAGAAGATGATTTGCTTTATAGCAGCAGTACCCCACTTGGTTCGATCGAGATTGGGTATGGAAGTGTACTCATTAAAACTACAAGTTCAAAATCAATAGAGGAGGAATCAGAAGCTAGCTCATTTCCAGTGGATAAATCATACATTACCAATGTAAGTTATTCAGGTCCAGCTTCTTCATTAAGCAAGCAAATGTTGCCTCCTGGTACTAATATAATGAAGTATGCTCCTTCACTTTGTAGGATGCACTGTCTAAAAAGATTGATGGGGGAAATGACAGACTAATTACTCAAAATCTTCCTGGTCTTTCCAATTTGCCAACTCTTAAAAGGAAGCATGACAGGCAAAAGCAGATCCATTCAGGTTTTGCTCTTATATGTTTCTACCGACAAGTGCACCATTTCTTTTTCTGAAAGACTGGCCAAATGCTTACCCACTAATATTTAAGAATAAAGGGGTAATCTAGGGCAATGTACAGCTGTGAGCAGCCTAGAATGTAGTGTCAAATAAGTAGTAATTTAGAGCTAATGGTGGGTATGCATGGACCTGATTTTAGTTACACCAAAGATAACATCTCAATTAACCATCGGTGGAGCTGTGGAGCACATTGAAATTTTGTTTGTTCCTCTCCAACCAAATCCACCAAAATCAATCCGAATTTCCTCTTAGAACCTGATTTTTTTTTTCTTTTTCTTCCAACCCTTGGTTTTCTTATTAGTACATCAGATCCAACGCCTATAGCCAACCCCATCTTGCAAAGTTGCAGTTGAATGGGAGATGAGTAGTTCTTACAAAATACCATAGCCTGACTATAAGCCCATTTTTGAGATGATCCAACTAAATGCTTTTATTTTTTTCTCCTTTTTAGCAATAAAATGGCGAGAAGGAATTTTTATTCGTCCATTGGACACTAGTTTTGTAGCATCCTTCATTGTTCTACTCGTTTGGAGTTTCAGAGTTTCATGTCTATGCCACTTCAAATGATAATCAACTTCAACATAATACTGTAAAATTCTCTTTATTGACACTAGTTTGATACTCGTATCAATTACTCTCCTGATACTAGTATGAGTTGCATATTCAGTTGGAACATGGAAATGGTTCCCACATAAGTATGACTAGCCATGATTTATGAATGTGTTCGTAATAAAAAATATTTATAAAACTGATGCAGCAAATATGAGAATATTAATATATCTCTCACATTACTTTAGGAAGCATAATATATAGTGAAATGACAAGAAATAGATTAACATGGCCAGCTTAATATGGGATAACATGAAGTGTGGTAGATCTCAAACAGTGGATACATGAATGCTGTGCCATGAGATGGGACATGGATACCATGAACTACTGTGTCATGATTGTTAAAAATGAGCTAAATAAACATCTTGACTCCCCATTACTCTCAATGGTTGTGCCATGAATTTCAGATTTGAAGAGCACTGTGAAAAGTCCTAAACGAGTGTGCCGTTCTGGGGTTATGAACCCACCTTCAAAATGCTCTACTCAGTTGGACTCCAGTCTGCTCACCAAAGTAATTGATGTTCCAGGGAAATTTGCTCACCATGACAGGGTTTGCTTCAGTCCTAAAGGAGTTGCTTCAGCTATTCCTGATAAAACCTCCACCTTCTCATCTCCAATACAGTTCATTGCCGACAGCTCTGAAAGTGACATGCTTCTAGATGTTCCTACAGGCACATCATTTGCTGAAGCAGAACTCCTGTGCCATCCATGGATGAAGAAAGCCAATCGAGATGGATCACCAACCAAAAGTGTCATTGACATATCTGACATCCCAGCTTCTAGTTTCACCAATAAATAGTCAACAAGCAATGTGTAGCCTGATGACTCATTTCCCGTTCAACATAACTAGAGGACATGCCAAAATGATGTGTGTTAGTTCTCTTTGTTTTTCCTACAAAATATTTCAGTTTACTTATTTCAAGTACACTGAAAGCTGACAATTGCAATGGCGTGGACTAGTTTCTTTCTTGTATAGCCTGGCAAGATAGTTGTAATATAACTAAGAGTTAAAGAGCATTTGTATTTTGTATAAACGATGAAGGATTGGAGTTATAGAATTTGTCTGTACTCCAATAAAAGAATGTAATACTCATCAAATAGTGCTCTTTGTCATACAAAGTGCAGAGTATGACTAACGTATTAATGTCATTGTGGATGGCATGATATTATAGAGAGATGGATTCATAACTGTTGTATGTTCTTACTGCCATGGCGCCTTCTGTTTGGTCGTTGTGTTGGTGACTTTAAGTGAAAGAAATCATCTGATTTAATTGATCTAGGTTAGAAGAATTACGGGAAAAATGAATAAAGTTTTTATAAAAGTTTGGTTAGTTTGTTTAGATACGCTTGTTAGAGATTTTAGGATTTTTATTAAAAATATATATTTTATGAAGAATAAATTGTGTTATTAATCTATAAAAAGGAGTTAGAATTTTATTATTCAGATACATTTTAAAGTTACTATAATTTTCAATTTTGACATGGGATCAAAGTTATGCCAAACCGAAAAAGAATAAAAGTTTCTAACTTAAACCTTCTTCTCCCCCAAAAAGACTATCTACATTTTGCACCAATAATTACAAAATTGTCCTTAGTCAACATTTCTCCCTTTCTTGAAAGACCTTTATTTTTTCAAAATATCCTTTTTCTTTTTATAATCGCCACATAACTTTTCACCATATTGAAAAAACCTTCCAAAACATCTTCAAAAATATCTATTTCTGAGGTTTTTCAACATATTTTCAAAATTTTGCAAAATAAGATTTTTCAAAGTCCATTTTCAACCTATCTTCAAAGTATTTCACACCATTTTGAAAATTTAATATGTATACATAAGTTTTTTTAATAACAATTTTCAAAATTATTTTGAGAATACTTAAAAAAAACTTTGTTGAAATCATACATTTTTCAAACATAATTTTAAAAATATTAAAGATATTTTGAAATATTTGTTAAAGGAGTTTGCAAAATATATTTTAAAAAATATATTTCTAAAATTTTTAAAACACTTCTTTCTTCAACATTAATTTTGAAAATTTTCCTTTTTATTTAAAAATTGGTGTTTCATTAAGTACCTCCCCTTTAATTTGATACTTTTTTAAGACATTCTTGTTAGTTACAAAGAAAATATACCTATGTATTTTAGGAATCTAGGAGTTCAAGGTTGACCTAACAGTGCTATAAGTTTAGGTATTGTCAACAATCATCATTTTCAAATTGTATATATTTTTTTTAAAAAAAAATACATATAGTTACATCCAATCAAACATGAATTTAAATTAAATATCAATATTTTGAAAATAATTTTAAGAAAATATTTCTAGAAATTTTGAAAATATTTTCAAAATATTTCCAATTGATTAACCTAGCATCTCACTCATTCTATGTCTCTATACACATAATATATGATTGTCTTACTAGTTTTGTGAGATGATTTTTTTTATCTTGATTGAATAAGCAATGAATTGACAAGGGTGTTTGACCTTGGATTAGATTCAAATTTAGTTTTGGGTCGGGTATTTCTAAAATTGACTTCCAGGTTGTGGTGAGGCACAGGAACCTTCTTAATCGGATCAACAACCATTTCCTTAGACAAAGTCAATATAAGAAATTGCACATTTGACCAACTAAGTACAAATCTTTGGTCTAACTAGTTTAGGATATGTTGAGTTAGTTTCATCTAGTTCTACTTAACTAGGTGCACCAAGTAGGATACGTCTTATCTAACTTAGACATGCACTTAGTCTAAGTTTTCCTAACATAGTATCAGTTCCCCGCGTCCTGATACTATGTTATCAAGATCTTTCTATTTAGTCGTTCTATGATAAGCAATTAACAGAAGGTTAGCATGCATGACATGACATAAATAAGTATGATATAATTAAATACAAATATGCATGTACATGACATACATTGTAGAATGTCAAACAAGTTAATCAAAATAATAATTATTCGTATCTAATAATGTATTCAATTTTTTATTTGATATATTTCATGCTAATCCGCGAATGTGTCAACCTACTTTGACACATTTTGACTTTTTTTAGGTTTCTTATTTTTTTGGATATTATTTTATTGATTAGTTCCATAATCAAATGATATTCGATCAAACTTATATTTTGATGTATATTTGATATGATTGTTAAGTGTGCAGACTGAACTATCTTGGTGGATTTTGAGGACCAGACACTAGGTAGAAAGTCCAGATGAGTTGGGAGGATCAAACTGGCAAAATGTCCAAATGGATCATAAAGACCAGACATCTGGCAAGAGGACTCAGTGGGTCAATGAATATCAGACATTGAGGCGAGGAAAGACCTGGTGGGTCGGGGATTGGACGTCAAGCATAGAAGGTTTGACACATGGTAAGTAGGGTAAGTTACTGGAGTGGAGAGAACTAGTGAGGACGAGTCTCAATTGAGACTTAGGCGTTGATCCAACTTAGAGTCAACTCAGAAGTCTAAGTTGAGATCAGACTAAAATCCTAGTCAGGATTTTATCATGTATATATATGTTCTAACTCTGTTTTGCAGGATAATTACTATATCTGTGCTAATACTATTTTGTAGGGACTAAGCATTTTAAATGGTTCCGTCGACGGATAGATTTGTTCCGTCGATGAATCCTCGAAAACCCAGAACAGTTCAGATATGAACCAGAGCACGGAAAGTAAAATTGGTTCCATCGACTGATCAAGGTGATTAGTCGACGGATCAAAGATTTCATTGAGATAAGACCAGATCGAATCAGAGAACAAAAGGTAAAAAGGTTCTGTCAACTGATAGGTATGTTCAGTCAACGGATCAACATATTTGAACATGGTCAGCCAGATTAGCCAGATTAGTTAGAAAGGAAAGCTTGTGTTCCGTTGACTGATAGGTATGTTCAGTCGAAGAAAAAAGTTGATTTCGCACTGAATCAGATTGGAAAGATGGACGTTTACCCAGGGAGGTTCATTGGGTTCAATCGACAGATCATAAGGTTCCGTCAATGGATTAGCTCCGAATTTAGAAACTCAGCAAGATCAGTGGGATCTGATCGATTGATGGCTCAACTATAAAAAGAGCCTTGAGGACAAAGGCTAATAACAAGTTCTGTGTAATCAAATTATCATTCTAAAATCTACTTCATGTTGTGCTACACCAAGGTCATCACCAACACGCCAAGCTCATTTCGCATCTTTACTTAGTGTTGGTAACATTTTATTTACATTCATTATATTAGAGAGGTGTAGACTTTTGATACACTCTCTACTTCATCTTTGTAACCGAACTCTTCTCCGAAAGTTACTTAGAGGAGATCTTAGTGGATTACCCGACAATAAGATCCAAAGGGGCGTGGGTCTCGGAGTAGAAGTCGTCTGGGTTCCGAACCAAGTAAAATCGAAGATGCTTTCTTTCATTTGTTTTCTCATATTTATATTCCGCTGCGTACTTATTTTATGATAAATTTTGAAAAAGAAAAGAAAATTTTTTAAGTGACGGCCCCCTCGTTCTCAACAGTCCTACAATTGGTATTAGAGCTTGGGCTCTTGAATTTGGTGCAACTACCAATTGAGAATTTCTTTTTCTTTTCAAAGTTTAGCTTATTCATTTTGTCTTCTATCGCACTACTTACCCCAAGATGAAGTCTTGGAAATTCTCTTGTTAAAAAAATTGTCTTTGCAAGAACGATGGCACAATCCGAGGGATACTCCACCGCATGTCTTCCACTCTTCAGCGGGAACGATTTCCCATATTGAAAAAGGAGGATGGAAGTATTCCTCAAGACGGACATTGACCAATGGTTCACTATCCGGTGCGGCTACACAACACCGGTCAATGAGAGTGGAGAAATTATTGACCCAGAAAAATAGACAGTCAAAATAAAGAAAAAAAGCACAAACCGACTCGAAGACACTCAACACCCTTCAATGTGGTCTAACAAAAGAGGAACATAATCGAGTTGGCCCCTTCGACAACGCAAAAGAATTGTGGGACAAGCTAGTCGAACTACATGAAGAGACAAACGACACAAAGGTAACAATACATGACCTTCTGTTAAATTCCTTACCAAATATTAAAATGCTAGATGGTGAGTCGGCAAATTAACCACACACGAGGATCAAAGACATCCTCAACGGATTATATCTCATTGGCCATCAACTTGAGAATCATGACATAATCAGGTACACTCTTAACTCGTTCCCTCGAAACTCCTTATGGGCATCTATGGTAGATGCCTATAAAGTCTCAAGGGACCTTTCTAAAATTCTATTAGATGAACTTTTTTGCGAACTTGAACTACATGAGAAGTGTAACTCGAGTTGAGCCGAGAAAGGTATTGCCCTTGTTGCAGGACCAAGCAAGGAGCCAAAATCGAAAGCCCGGTTCAAGCACGAGTCCGAAGATGAGTCCGATTCCGACTCAACCGAAGAACAACTAGTAAACATGGTCAGAAAAATATTTACCAAGAAGAAGAAAAGATTTTCAAAGGTCGATCTCATAAAGGTGATACAATCTACACCAACCAAATCATTATCCGAAGTGACATGTTATGGATGCAACAAAAATGGACACTACAAGTCCAATTGCTTAAATATCAAAGAAGAAAAGCCCAAATCAAGAAGAAGGAAAGCACTAAAGGCAACTTGGGATGAGTTGTCATCGGAGGAATCAGACACAGACAAACCAAGGCAAAAGAACTTCTTGGCACTAATGGCAAGAAAGCAACCTGACGAATCTGAGTCTGAGTACGAGTTAGAGTTGAGCCAAGAAGATGAATTCGAATCCGACAATGAATCAAGCCACGGATTCGTATCCATTTTCGAAGGTTCCCAAAAGGTAACATCTAATTTAGAAGTTATTTTTTTTAAAATCATAGCATGCTTAAATAGGAAGTTGGTTAAATCTGAGAAAAAAGTTGAATTGCTAAGGAAGTCAAAGATCCTAAGGAGCAAGTTAACCCTAATCTCTCAACTAACCAAGTTCAAAATGGAAACTCAAATCAAGTTGCAAGACTTGAGGAAGAGAATTCCATATTGAAAGGTGAAGTTGAAAGACTCAAAAGGTTCACTTTGGGATCCAAGAACCTTGATATGATACTTGGATTACAAAGGGTCGTGTACAACAAGTTCGGACTTGGATATCAATTGGAATCAATGAACACATCTTACTTATCAATCGTTAACCAAAATAAGAAACATGTCAAAGCGTGGGTTCTGAAAGTTTACCTAATAATACAAGTAGGACTAAACTAATACTATGTACCTAAAAATAAAATTCATTACTTAAATATAAAACATAAAATCTATGTTACAGGGGGAGGCAGCAAATTAGTTGTCACCTCAAAAACTTGATCTACTTGTCTAGGTATTTAGGACCAGTAACACTAGGGAGAATTTTATCTTGAAAAATAGTACCAAAAAAGACTGGGATGATAGTAGGTTAGGAAAGTTAAGATGAAAGCATGTCTAGGTGAATCATATTTATTCTACCTAGTGTAATCGGCTTAGTGGAACTAACTAAAGCTACATCAATCTAATCTGAACTTGTTGAACCAAGACTTAGTACTAAGTCCCTTGGGCATGACTATTTAGAGAAGTATTCAGAAAGTGGTCCACCATGATACTCAAGAAGGTCATATGCCTCGCCACTGACTGAAAACTTATTCTAAAGAAGCTTGCTTGGTAAATCCAAAGCTAAGTGTGAATCCAACATCAGTTAAAATTATCCTATTAAAATCAAACAAATTTCATCTCACAAAACTATAGGAATATGTTATTGATAATTTAGACCGGATGAGATGAATAAATTAAAAATTAAAAATTAAAAATAAACCAAATTAAAATTAAACTACACTTAATTTAAAATAAACTAAATTAAAATTAAAATTAATTTAAACCAAATTTGAAACTAAATTAAAATTAAACTACACTTAATTTAAAATAAACTAAATTAAAATTAAAATTAATTTAAACCAAATTTGAAAGTAAATTAAAATTAAACTAAACTAACAACAACAACAACCGAGCCTTATCTCGGTTGAGACTTAGGCGCTGATCCAACTTAGAGTCAACTCGGAAGTCTAAGTTGAGATCAGACTAAAATCCTAGTCAGGATTTTATCATGTATATATCTGTTCTAACTCTATTTTGCAGGATAATTACTATATCTGTGCTAACACTATTTTGTAGGGACTAAGCATTTTAAATGGTTTCGTCGACGGATAGATTTGTTCCGTCGATGAATCCTCGAAAACCCAGAACAGTTCAGATATGAACCAGAGCACGGAAA
>JBBUKS010000060.1:11144804-11157405 GCA_038050645.1 Hedychium gardnerianum
TTGCTAGAAAAATGACATATAAGTATATATTTCATAATTTATTTTATAAAATAAGACATGTGGATTCAAATTATAGGTTTATTCGAATATTATAAATAATAGAAAAGGGATAAGTTTTTATAAATATAATGCCTCTGTATATTGATAATGGCTCATTGGACTCACGAATCCACTAAAATTGATCAACCCGGCTTGTTTGATTTGTTTGATCCATCAGCTAAACATTGCACCTTATCTATGCCTAGTCCATTTGGGTTGTCTAGCTTTATACACTTAGCCTTTTCGACTCGACCTTTTCGGTTTGTTCATCCTGTCTGATTTGTTCATTTTAGCTAGCCCATTCAGTTCAATTGAACAACTCACCCACTCATGGCATCTCAATACAAGAATACTTGTTCCCTGTCTATGTGAAATGGAATAGATATTATCATGGATTTGATGTTTGATAAAGATAATTGGCGAGAACAAATCTGATTGCATTAACTGGCCTAAACAACATCATCCTGCAACAATTCAACATCCATTAATAATATATTTGTTCATTCCTATGTTGGCACATCTGCGTATAGCTCGAAATAAAAATAATAATAATAGACTGATACATCTCACATTTTATTACTACAATCAGATGGCTTTTACAGCATAAACATAACATGGAGAACAAGAGAACTCTAGTCCGTCGTCAAACTTTAACCCCAATTCTCTGAGCAACCTGCAAAGTGAGTCGCTATGAGCAGACTAAAAGTTACAAAACGGGTTTATCTAACAACCCCAGTTAATTTTTTTTGCTTGTTTTCATAATTTACTGGAACTTTTCCAAATGTCAATTGAGCTTCTTGAGTTTAACGAGCAAAATGTCAAGAAAAACGAAATATTTAAACTTTGTTGTGAAGTGAGTAAGAATCAGTTATACTTTGGATCTTAATCTAATGTAACAAATCATGGTGAATGCAAGTGCCAGATAGTTATAATACTCTATCACACTTGGGATCATCTTACGGAGACACCCAAAAGCAAAATATTTCTGAAAAGGAAGGAAACAGACATTGCGAATGAAATTCTGGAAGTAGGCAACAAATTATGAAACTGAATTTTCTACATAACTTACCCAAGTATGATTATAATGGAATCAAAAGCAAAAAAGCATAGCAGCTGCTTGGTACCACTTTTGTACTATATTTTTGATGTAAAACTAAGGTTAAAGCCAAACACAATTGAATTAGAGGAAAAAGAAAACACATGTTTTTAAAATCATATTCATACCCATTTCTGTTCGGGGAAACATGGATGTCAAAACACAGCCTATAAGTAAAGCATAACGAGCCTTTTACAAGACCACTGACAAGTTAATCATAAACGTAGCCATCAACTAGTGAGGTAATTAACCAGCAAATAGTCTAAAGTAGAGTAACAAAGTTGTCCGGAACAACAAAGATGATGACCTTAACATGATGCCACTTTAAAATATAATGATGTTCAGGAAGTTTAACTTACTTTATACTAAATAAATTCACTTTTCGTGAAATAATTTTACATCATTGATTAGTACTGACATACTATGTATTTTGCTTTGTTTGATTTAACCCCGAGTAGAAGGAGACAATCAGATAAAATTAACTGAAATGCCAACCCTAATCAAATGTTAGTATCCATTCAGTCTAACTGCTATTTCATGGGGACAACTATTGAAACATGAGAATTTGATTCAAGAGTTAATTATACCTCCTTGAAAGAGTGAACGTCACTGTTCCAGAGCCACGCATCACAACCAGCGTCCCTAGCTCCCCATATGTCATTCCTGCGATCATCACCCACGTGAACAACATCCTCAGGTTTTACTCCCAAGAATTCACACGCTTTAAGAAATATAATTGGGTTTGGCTTCTCGGCTGCTACCTGTAATATGATGTGAGACATGATATAAGTTCATGAGTTAACAGATGAAATTTTTCATGAGAAACATCTTTACAATGATGACATAACGTGACACTGGAGGTATATTGTTTAACTTAATAAATTACATCACCAAAATGTTTTAATAATATGAACTACTTCACAACACAAAGTAATAAATTTAAAATAAATCCGGTTGCTGCAAAATGACTAAACACACAATCAGTCAAACTTCCAGAAAGATAAAAAAAAAAAGCAGTGTAGTACCTCAGCAGACACCGCAACTGCATCAAACCAATGGTCACACTTCAAAGCCTGTAATAAAGGTCTTAAGCGGGTATCAAAATTTGAGACTACAGCTACTTTAACTCCAGCCTTTCGTAAAGCTTTAAAAACAGTTTCAGCATCAGGGTCACAGAGATGCCAAGCCTGATAAAAAAAAAAAAATCATGTCTGACATTGCACTAATACAATTATAATCAGCAAACATAATGACATTCAAGCTGTTTGACCAACCCAACCTTCTCTGTAGTATAATATCTGTATAGCTCTTCAAAATACTCCATATCAGAACATCCAGTAGAAGCACTAACTATGAATTGCCAAAAGGGTCTCCCATCATTCACATACCTGATAACAGTCAACCAAAATTAACACAATACAGTTAAACTCGAGAATAATCCACATATCTCTTATGAGGAAAGGTCCTAGAGCAGAAACGCTTCATATTTACTAAATGAGTATTTACTGAAATTAAGAAAATACTAAAGCAAGGTAGAATTATAATTAAAAAGTTGCAATGTAGAATCCCACAGTCGAATCCCACAACAAGCTCAAGGCTGTTGCAAAAACTGCAAAGGGAGAATATCTACTAGTGTTTCCAAATGTGCATATATTAAAAGGATACTCTAATTCACAAAACACCACAAGCTTGAAGTTATAAATGATAATAGCAGTATACAGTTAGAAGATAAGTATTCAGGTATATGCTTTTACTTTTCGACCCTCCAAAGTTGTATAATACCAGAATGGCGGATATTTAGTTTTCTTGATTTTTTGCAAGAAAGCTAAAGAAACAGATGAGACTATGTCAGTACAAAGAATAGATACACAACAAGCAAAATGTGAGATTTAGGAAATCAAGTCCACGAAGTTTTTATTCTGTGAAAGTATGTTCTCATTGATAAGCAATGAAGTATGTGTTCCACAGGGGAAGTAGGATGCTTCCTTTTAGTGTTCCTTTGGTTAAATAAGATTTCTAAGATGCTAACTTCTAGACATTAATCAAGAATTATGCTATAAGAGAGATATGGTTTCTAATTAGTAAAGGCACCTTTTCAATATCCACAATCCTGCTTGGTATACACAACAACCGACACACTGATGAGGTCTCCAAGAATTTTTTCTTCTATGGCACTTGTCACATTTCATTAAAATATTATATGGAAAAAGAGATAAAAGAAACATTTCTATGACATTTGTTTCTTTAACACATAAAAATGTTATTGAGTTAATTAACAAGCCAGTGTTTTCACACTTGACGGATATGTCGATTGTGATCAAGGATATATCTACAATCAATTGAAAAGCTATCAAATCATTAAGTGTGTATGAACTTAAAACAGAGGAAAAAAAAGACATGAGAAATCTTGACTATATTTACATGAATCCTCTTTAGTTTAAGCAAAACTCTTAATGGGGCCCATGTTTTAGTTGTAGAACACTGACTACAAACCTTCATTATGTCCTTGGAGCAAATGAAGCACCTTCTTCAAATATGACTATCAAATATCCCACAGACATAATTTTGAAGCAACTAAAGTATAACAATCTTCAATGAGGTATTTTTCAAGCAGCATAACATTACTTTGAAAAGAACATTATTCTTACCCTAGAGTGAAAGCAAAAAGATATTTGGAGAAGAAAGAAGGGGA
This sequence comes from Hedychium gardnerianum, assembly GCA_038050645.1. Lineage (NCBI taxonomy): Eukaryota > Viridiplantae > Streptophyta > Magnoliopsida > Zingiberales > Zingiberaceae > Hedychium > Hedychium gardnerianum. Next base: position 11,148,632 of record JBBUKS010000060.1, read on the forward strand.
AAAAAAAGTTTAGTGACTATAAACAAACTGATTGTGCTTAGCCTGAAAATGAAAGCAAAAAAAAAAAAAGATATTTCAAAAAGAAAGAAGGAAAACAAAGTTTAGTCTCTATAAGCAAACCTGTTATAAAAATAGGGGTAAAAGGTCAAAAGGGAAGAAACTATCATGTAGTGCCAAAGAAAACTACACAGATCAACAATCAATATAGATGTAAAAGATAAACTAAATTGGAAAAACAAAGGTGATTCATCAGTTTTAGAAAGAACTAATATCACTTCGTGAAAAAAAATAATCTGATAAAAAGAAAGCAAATAACATTTTTCCTAGGCAAACTTACCTCAACCTTGATCTACCCCATGGTTGTTGATATGCCCACCTATAGCGATCAAGTATCTCATCCTCAGAATACTTCACCCCGTATTTCTCTCCAATCCCCCTGTAGATCTGAAATGACACATAAAAATAAAGTAGAAGGTAAATCTCCGAAGTCCGAACTAGACAAAAGTTTTTTTCCTGTAAAAAATGAAAGAGACAAAGCAAAGAGCATTACAATTCATCCTTATTTTTAAATATTCGCAGAAAGATAAACCTGTGCCATGGGCTGGGAGGGAACAAGGAGAGTGCCGACGGCATCCACAAGGAGGGCCTTATGCGTGATCTCCCCGTACAAAGACCTCCGGTACTCAAGGTATTCAAGCGATCCCATCAAGTCCCAGCCGCAGTGACCAGGGAGCCACCTCAGACCTCCCGACACTCCGTCTTCGACCTCCATCGCCGCGGCCGCTCCCGTGGAGTAGTCCTGGCGGCGACAATAGTCCCTGCGCCCGGATGCGTGAAAATTCCGACAAGAAGGAAAGAAAGGGCGGGATAGCGCGGATCCAGCAATCGCCCGAGCATAAATCGCCTCGGCGGCCGCGAATAGGGATCGCTTAATCCCCATAACCATCGTCCGTCCTGTTTCAGACGCCGCCCTGGATTTGCCTTTGCGTTTTGCCGCTGATGTCCAACGCCGCAGTGTTCGGCCTCTCTTCTCTCATCAGAAGGAGAGAGGGCGGTCTCTTGCTCGGCCTCGATCGTGCAAATGCGGGTGCGAGAATAGGAACGAGAGAGTAGACTGTGTGCCGGCGAGATGGCGATGGCGAAGAGGAAGGTTATTCATTTATACTCTCATTTCCTTTTGCGAAATAAAATTAATAAAAACAGTGGAAAATTTTGGACACGTGGATTTCATCGATCACCGGAAGACGGAGATTACATTATTACCCCTCAAAACCAGATTGGATTATTTATTTATTTTTATTTTATAATTAGTACGGTTAATATTCAGATGATAATTTATCGCATTAACTCGTATGTGTATCTTGACTACCCAAACTTTGCAAATGTCTCCCTATTGTGTTCCTTTTGAATTTGTTCTATATTCTTATTTACAAATTTTGATTAGTTTAAATTTATATAATAATTTTGATCAAAATTATTATATAGACTCTAACTACCCAAATTTCATAAATGCTCCTTGTGTTCCTTGGGCCCTCTACCCTTGTTGTTTCTAATTTAGATAAGTTTAAGTTCAGTTTAGGTCAAAATGATTATATAGATATAAATTGTCTAAATTTCACAAATGATCCATTACTGCTAAATGAACCTAAATTATTGCCCAAATTTCACAAGTGACCTCCTTATTATGCTCCTCAGAATGTATTATTTATTAGTCTCCGTGATTTATTTTCTTCGTGTAAGTCTTGGGACGGACTAACGGGCGTTGAGAGAGAGCGTTTCGCCTTTTGTCATCATAGAATGTAGTATTTATTATCTGATCTGTTTAATCATTTTTTTAGAATGTAGTATTTATTTTGTGACTTTATTTTCCATCTCGAACTAGTTTAGATTTATGTAATAATTTGGTCAAAATTATTTCATGGACTCAAACTATCTAAATTTTACAAATGAGCCCCTTGTTAAGTTCTTTGGATTCTTTAGATCCATGGTATATATATTTTTAGTTTTACTCTTTGAATCTCAAGAGGGCATGTAATAATTTTAGCTAAAATTGTTATATAGGTTTAAATTGGTCAAATTTTAAAGATGATCCCTATATTGTTACTCATACATATTCTTAATATTTAATAACATGTCTTTATCTAGATAATGCAAAGGTCTTGTCCAAAATATGTTTGAGAGTTGAGACTATTAAGACAAACACTATCTTTAAAAATGTCTCATTCACTTTATTTAATTCTAAAAGTCAAGTTATAATGCAACATAAATACAAAAACAAATAAGAAAGACATACAAGGACTTCAAAAATAATTGTTTTACATTATTCAAAACCTTTGGTTCCTACTTTATTACCTATATTTCGTTGATGAGTCACCCCTCATAATTCACTATATTTTGTTCTTCTTAGAAAGTTTTAGGGTGAAGAAATCTCTTACACTCTTCTTATAAAAGATGTGAAATGAGTACAAGAAGAAGAGTATAAAGAAATGAGAATAAGGAAAGCACAATATATGAGACAGCACTTTCCTATGGTTCCTCTTTCCCACGTATATAGACTAAGTCTAAATCATATTCCCAAACGACTATTGACTTGATTTCATCATCTTGTTGAGCCTTAATATCTACCATAGTCTAAATGGTTTTTTAGCCTTCAATCATTTGACTAAATCATATTCTCAATCGACTATTGACTATCTACCTCAGACAACTAAAGTGAGTCATCAGTCAACTGATGAACAATATTTTGTAGGTCATCTAACCATTGCAATCTATTGATGTCAGATCAATGACTCTCTTCCATGTTTTCTCTATGACTTGGACATCTAGTCAACTAACTATACCTTAGTCAACTAGTTAGTAGATTGACCCTTGAACAAAAATATTTTATTTTCTTGAGTCAACTACCTAGTCAACGCGAGTTCAAGTTGACTAAAAGACTCTTTCAATTAACTATACCTCTGACTCCGACTATTAAGGTCGAGTCCCTTCCGAAACTAATCTCACTTATACTCAATTCTATAGGTGCACTTGATTTATACTCACAGGTATTACCTACATGCCAAGAGGTTCATCCTCTGGGATTTCATCAAGCTAAGAAGCCTCACTTTTTGGTCTTCTGCGCTAAGAATACATGCCTTTAGAACTTCATCATCTTGCTAAATATCTAGTTCTTATCTTGCCTGTACTTTAATTTGCCAAGTATTTGGTCTTCAATCTACTTGAACTTGTATTTGCCAAATAATTAGTCCTTAACTTACTTAGTCTTCCACTTGTCGAGTATTTGATCCTTGACCTACTTGTACTTTCACTATTGTACTTGTATACATGTCAAGCTATCCTACACTTGCACACTTGACACACATGTAAGAAATCACAATATCATCATAACTTAAACCTTTATACAAACATTAAAACTAGATGCTCAAGGGCATGCTTGCACTAACAATCTTCTTCTTTTGATATTTGGCAACCCTTTTAAGTTAGGTATCATAAACAAAATATGATGTTTGGCAATATACTTCAAAAACACTTCTAAACAATTCTCTCCCTTATTAATTGAGATAATATTAAGTGTCAAACATAGTCACTAAGTGATGATTTCTAACTTAAACATATCAACTCTCCCATTTTAACACTTACCTTGCTTGGTGACATGAGTATCACTACACAATTTCACTCCCTTTGGAAGGTCAATCCATCTCTCCATCTAGAAGATGAATTCAATGCTCAAAATTTTGAGCTCTTATCATACTAATGTAATTAATCAAGGTATCCCTAAATCAATTAAGATATGTGCCTCTTGCAAAATCACATCTAAGTAAAACATTCAACCTTGACTCATCATGATACAAAATTTATTTGACAAGATCAAGAACCTAGCCAAGCAAACATTCAACCTTGAACTTTGTCTTCCCACTTAATGTCTCACTCTATATCATCTTGATACTATCTTTCAAATTAGATTCCCCCTAATTTTAATTTTCACTTAAAAATTGATTTCTAACTCCAAGGGAAGTGTCCCTTCCCTTTATTAAATCATTTACTTCAAGTCCAAGTAAAAATTCTAACTCTGTTTTATTTTAATATTTTTAATTTATCTCTTTCAGTTCATAAAGTGAATTCTAACACTTGCCTAAGTGTTTAAGAGGGTTAGGGGGTGAATAAATGTTGATAAAAGATGAATAACCTATAATACAAGGTTTTTAGTTGAAATTGAAAGTATATAATATTTGTTAAATTTTAATAAGGATCATTTAGTTGACTAGCTAACACTTAGTCTACCATTATTGATACAATCGATCGAGTTTTATTTAGAATTGTGTATTAGTTGAAATTCCAAAAATTTATAAATTTTTTTGTAAGTGTTTAAATAGCATGAAGCTTGATGAACATACTTATTAGATTGTAATTCATCATAAAACATAGTTTTGGTAAAACCTCATCCTATTTCCCATACTTGGCATAAAGTTGAAAATTATTGAAAATTTTAACGTTTCAACTCCAACTTTGTACCAACGAAGTACTCTAAACTAAATGCATTATATCAAATATCTAGAACTTAGATCTTCATCTTAAAATCTCACTTATTTTTATATATCAAAATACACAAAATAAGTCTATCCTAGATTATAGTGAGATGGTTTTAGAATTTTTCTCACCTATGATGATCATGCAGTTAGTACAATAAGACATACCAATTGATACTCCTACTTAGGATATCAATTGTTGTCATCATTCTTAATACTAATTGCATAACATAATTGGATATACATGACTTGTAAATAAGCATGACATGATTATTTACATACAAGTCATGAAATAGGATAAGATTAAAACAAGTGCCAATTAACAAGATATAAAGTTAACCAAATTAGCATAATTAAAACATGCTTGATCATATGTTAGAAAATTTCATCATGCATTATAAACATTTACAAATGTTTTTTCTTAGTGCATATAACTTCTTCTAATATTTTGCCAAAGATATAAGCTACAACTTAATTAAATTTGACACACCTAAGGATTGCTAGAGTATGAATCAAATTCTAATTCTAAAAAGCTTCTTCTACATTTTAGACATAAGCCTTTAGATAATTATCCATCTTAATGTATGAGACTATCCTAATGTGTCAATTAACTCAAATTTTGTTAGCCACTGGTCCAAAAACTTATTGACACACTATAAAACTTTCTAAAGTAGAAATTAGGATATTCATTTCCTATATATTTTTAAATTCCTCCTAAGGCTACCTAAAGTGTCAACTTTCTTAGTTTGAGTTAACTACTCTCCCAAAATATAGTTCACACATCCTAAACCCATTTAGTATGATTAAACTATACTTTTGAGGATCCAATACCTATTGGCTCTCTTTGAGTTTTATAGGTATACATTAGGGATAAGGTCCTTTGGTACCTTCTTATGAACTCTCATAGTCCTCTTAGAAGCCTAACTTTGGTAATCTCATCAAAGTGATCTCTCGGGATGACTCCCTTGATACTGTGCTACTATTTCTTGTCCTAGAGGGTTCTTGTGAATTTGTCCCATAATCATAGTCAAAGTGATCTCTCGGCCGGCCTGTTATAGGTTGGCACGCCAACCTTTGACTTAAGTTTGAAACCCAAATAATTCTTGTCATTTATTGACTCTTGCTTCCTTAGTCCTAGGTCTACATTCCTAGACCCATTAGTGAATTTCTTTAGGTTTTTCTCCAAAAGATCAAGTCTTGACCTCAAAATTTAGAATTTTCTTTTCTAAAGCCCTAATTCTTGATTTTTCATGCTTGTTATGCATACCTCTAGAATTGTCCTTAGAACTATCAATTTGAACTACTTTTATGAAATGAATCAATAAAATCATAAAATTTACTCTACCATATTTTTTTTTGTCATCATGATAAGGTATATCAATAAAAATTTCATACTTCCATGATGATGATAATTTAGTCTTTACCTTAGGAGTTGCCTCTTGATTAAAGCTTCCTTCCTTGCGTCCCTTGGGTTGCGTCTCATTTGAACATTGGTTATAATAGAGTTGCACTTGAAGTACATGGTATGATCCTTGTTTCAAAGGATGGTGGAATTCAAGTGTTGTAGCCAAGTCCATCTCCAAACTCTATAAAGAAAGACTTTGTTTTTGGTTGATTTTTTACTTCTCTAACCTTGTGCCTTCTTGGAGATTAGTCCTTGAAGAGTGTTCTCACTCTGATATCGCTTATTGGTATATACAGACTTTTTCTTATTAAATAGTGATTCCTCTAACGCTTGGCTTGATTGGTTGTTAAGCCTCTCAAGTGACTTATTTTGATATTGCTTGTTGGTTCGTTGATAAGGCTAGAGGAGGTGAATAGCTGATAGTTCATTTTCTTATTCTTGTCTACGATTGAGTTAGCACATAACGGAATATCAAAAAATATATACAAAATAATTTTGACACTTATCTTTTTACGTAGTTCGGAATCCCTGATTCCCATTACACAACCTATAACTCATCGATGAGTCCCTCCCAAAATCCCTCTATACTTTCTTCTTCTCGGGTGCCCTTTAAAGGTGTAGAAAAATATTACAATCTAAGCTTATACCACAAAAACAAGAAGATGCTATTCTAAACTAAAATAATTTATAACATAAAAAACATTTACAAGATGGAGCTCTTCTTTTTGGCTCTCTCTCACTTGTTATTCCATGCATTCATTCACATTTGATTGCTTAATAATGCTCAGACGTTCGCTACCAAAATCCCCATTTGAAAGGATTAAGCTAGCTGACCCATGAATAGAAATATTCCATTGACTAGCAATCCAACTTGAGTCGACTGCCTAGTTGACTCAACTATCACTCAACTGAATCCTTGACTCCGACCAACTCTAATGTTAAGTCCTTGTCTATCTTAATTCTACCTAAAATTCAAAGTATAGGTCACTCATAGGCTCTTGTCTCATATATACTTTGGGACTTCTCGTGCTTAGAGATTATCTTTGGGATTTCATCTCTGCCTAATAGTGCTGGGTAGCCCGACGCGAATGCGTGCTTTAGACATTTCACAAAACGTGCACAGCGAAAGAAATAAAACATAATAAATCCTAATTTATTACAATACACATCCACACATGCAAGATACAACACGTGCAGACATAATCGCAATATAAAATTTTATGAAAAGAAATTTATTATAGTTATACCTGACAAATCACGTGAAGTGGAAAGGACATCAACCGAGCAACACTGTCGAGCCTTGCCTCTATTCGTATCCACGTTGAAAATTTCTCAAGATGACTTCAGAAGTCACGAGTTTCATCCTCACAAAAGGTATTAGCTTTGTGTGTGAAGACGAGATTTGGTGTCAGGCGGTGTACGCAACCAAATGACACCAAATGAGAGATAGATACCAAAAGGAAGCTTGTCGTCTGACTCAGAAAAGGAGGTTGTTCGTGCCTTTTTTTCTCACTATTTGGCGTCCATAATTCGCTGCCAATGAGGTATGAAGTACCCCAAGGCATCGGAGATCCGATAGAAATGTTTGCTCACCGAAATAGAGGTCGGAGGAGGCCGGGAAGAGGCAAAACGTTGGCGGATAACAAGCTGTCTCGTCGGATCTTCCTTGCTTGGAATGACGGTGGCCGATCGCGGAGCTTGGGGAGCGGCAAATCAAAGGAATCCTTCCTTTGGTGTTGGGCGACATAAGGAGAAGAAGAGAGGTGAGGGTTTTGGAAACTCTTTCCAAAAACTTAAACTTAATTCTATTCTAAATAGAATTCCTCTTCCAATAATTAATTCTCCTCATGAAGAGGTATATTTATACACCTCATCAATGACTTGGGGAGCAAGTTATCTCCTAAGCTCAAATCCAACCCAATAAGACTTAACCAAAATATACCCATCAAGCTCTTGGTTTAGTTCAAAGAGAAGCAAACCACTTGGTTCAATAATCAAACTAAACCAATTTGGTTTATTATTAAACCAATTTAGTTTATTATTAAACCAAGGAGTATCAATCACATATTCAAAAGACGTGGCCCATCTCCGCTTTCATTTCGACAAATAACTTTCCATATTTGTCATATGTTTGGTCCAACCAAACTTTGTCTCTCTCGATTTGAGAATCAAATTTCCAAACTCGTTTTAAGTCTTTTGAATAAACTCATAGTGCGTATGACTTTATAGGTTCCCGGTTATGTTGGTCATTCACAATTAACTATTAATTACAAATAGATCATGAGTGACACCTAGTAGTACATCATGACTCCCAATTGACCGAAAAGTCAATGGTTGATTCCAAAACTATTTCTAAACCCTTCAGCAGCTACAATGAATCGTGTCTCGTTTCTTTCACTCGTTTTATACCCACTTATTTAAGAACATGATCTATGTGTCAGTCCCTACTAGACTGACTACGTCACACCTAGTCCAAGTAATATTTCCTTATCCTGTGGATTCAAATTACTCAGACATGTGTCCAAGAGTTCTGCACTCTTGACATGTGATGCTTTGCTCAAAAATTTTGAGTAATAATACGGACAAGTATCCGTAGGGTATACGTCTCTTTGTAAGGAGTGATGAATCCTTTATTGACTATCCAATCACCTTCGATATTTCGACTTATACCCAATTATCCCGGGTTCACACTTCCTCGGAGATGTTTGCTTAAGATGTCAAAATATAAGTCTCCATGACCAAGATGACTTAAATACCTCAAGTGGAAGGAAACTCGCATTTAAGTTGTAATAAGATATTCATTGACATATCTATATATGTAGAAAATCATATAAAGTTTCATG
>JBBUKS010000060.1:11200360-11210450 GCA_038050645.1 Hedychium gardnerianum
CCTTAGACCTGAAGTCACTACGGTTCCCTATATAAGGAGTTGTGTACTTTGGTATCGTCAAATGTTACCTGTAACAAGGTGGATTATAAAGTTGATCATTGGATATGCAATAAGTTATGCGGAGGAATGTGAGTGATGTAGATGAAATATATCCCTTCCATATGATGAAAGTGATATATGTGGGTCCCTTGATTAAGTAGGACACAAGAATGCATGACCATGCTCAAATAAGTCAATATGAGATATTGAGCTTCTTTGATTAAGTGAGTCTACTTAGAGATCAAGAAACACAAAGATTTATAAGGGGATGACATGGTCTATGCCTCATGGATCAATCTAGATATCGAGGATAGAATGATTGAGTTATACAATATAATAGACACAAAAAGGTTAAGTCAGATCTCGACATTCTCATCACTTGTGTAGCAATAATGTATTGCTAGATGTCACTCATTGTCTATGTATCTAAAATAATTTTAAAGACATTGCCAATGTTACTAGAACTTATTGGGTCACACACACAGAGAATATGTTGATTTGGAGATAGGTTTATACTATGAACATTAAGATTAACGGGTTAATCCAAATGGATTCAGATTAGGCTTATTGGGTTAATGGGTTGATCCAAAGATTTGGATTGACTTATTGGGTTAATGGTTAATGCAATATGCTAAAATCCACTCCATTAATAGAAATTAATGGAGCATTAAAGAAAGAAGACCAAAAGATTAAACTTCACTCCATTAATGGAGGTTAATAGAGCATTAATGAAGGAAGTCCAGAAGGCAAAACCTTTGGTATTTATTGGATAAATAAAAACCATAGGCAATGGAATTTTCGAGATTGCTCTTGAAGTTGTTCTTCTTCTTCTTCTTGTCTTGGCCGACCACTATCTAGAGAGGTTCGTTCCTAGCACGACGAAGTTGGTGCTTCTCCGAATCTTAGTTTGTGCAATGAACGAAGGGCGTGTTTGTGTGGATACCAAAGAGGTGCGGCCATTCTGATCGTACTGAGATCTGCCAAAGCAAAGTTGTTGCCGGGATTGTACCGTTCAAGCAACAAAGGTAACAATCTGATCAAAACGAGTATTCTGCATTCGCTTGGATCTCTGGAGGAATCCTTTTTCAATTGTATTTATTTATTATTTTTTGCAAAAGATCCCTACACGACCTATCAAATCTATTTAGTCTACTGAATCAGTTCAATCTATTGATCCTTGGGATCGGTCTATTGAACCGGCTCTAGTCCGGTTCAACTTGAGTCAAGTCTGGTTCACTCTAGACTTATTCTGGGTGCATTTGGTTTGGGTCTATCTACTTCCTCAATCTTGCTTCTAGCTCTAGGTTCCTTCAAGACAAGCATACAACAACAAATAACCAACCTAAGCCTTAATTATAGTCTAACCTACTAGGCTTACCTGGGCTGACTCCCTAGGATTTCCTTCGCCAAGCATCCGGTGACCCTTGACCTGCTTAGACTTATCATTGCCAAACCTTCAGCTAGACTTGGTCACTTGGTAGACTTCTAACTTACCTAACCTCTAGTTAGGACTAGTCACTCAGTAGACATCTTACCTGCCTAACCTCTAGTTAGGACTTTTCTGTTTAACCTCGATCACTTGACCCCTAGTTCTGTCTAACTTGATCTCTAGTCATCTCTGACCCTTATCATTCCCTGTCACTTAGTGTCCGTGATCTGCTAAGACTTGCCTTGTCTAGTCTAGTCCAACTGACCCACTAGGGCTTTTACCCTTGCCTAACCTCCAGGTAGGACTTCCCTTGCTAGTCATCTGGTTCTGACTAGACTTCTCCTTACTAGTCATCTAGTCAACTTTGACCTGACTAGACTTCACTCCTTACTAGTTAGAACTAGTTACTCTGTAGACTTCTCACTTACCTAACCTCCAATTAGGACTTTCTCTTACCTCCAGTTAGGACTAGTCACTCGGTAGACATCTCACCTGCCTAACCTCTAGTTAGGACTTTTCCGTTTAGCCTCGATCACTTGACCCCTAGTTTTGTTCGACTTGATCTCTGGTCTTCTCTGACCTTTATCAAGTCCCTCTCTCGTGGTGTCCTTGATCTGCTAAGACTTTCCTTATCTAGTCTAGTCCAACTTACCCACTAGGGATTTTACTCTTGCCTAACCTCCAGGTAGGACTTCTCTTTCTAGTCATCTGGTTCTGACTAGACTTCTCCTTACTAGTCATCTAATCAACTTTGACCTGTCTAGACTTCACTCACATCCAAACATCAGGTCTTGTTTGGATCAACCCTTTGTCAAAATAAACAAACAAAGGTGCATTGTCAAATATTGAAACCCTAAAGGTTGATTGCACCAACAGTCTCGAGTTGAATTGGACCAAAGATGATTTAGTCGACTAATCCCAAGGATTGATAGAACGATCCCAAGGATCAATAGATCGATTCCAAGTATTGGTAGACCGATGCCAAGTATAGGTAGACCGATCCCAAGTATCGGTAGACCAATCCCAAGTATCGGTAGACCGATAGAGTTTGGTTGACTGAGTTTGAGTCCAGACTCGAGTTGGTGACATGGCTTGGTTCGGTAGACCAATTACAACGATTGGTAGACCGATAAACTTGATAATGATGAGATCACAATAAACTTAGTTATGGGGATTATGTTTTACCGATAGGCCTTTTCAGTAGACCAAAAAACTGCTATAAAAGAACCTCAAGATCATAGCTCAAGGACAACAATGATCTTACTACTCTTTATATCTGTTCTCGGAAGAAAGAAACAACACTCAAAGCTTTGCGATTGGGGAAGCTCCAGGAGGGGTGCGTGACACTCAGAACTTCTAGATCGACTCGACAAGTTTGTTTGTTTTCATTTACAAGATGTGTTTTAATTTATATGATTGTGCTTATGCTTGAAAACTTGTAAGAAAGGTTTCTCCGCCTTCGGAAAAGGAGAACACTAGTGGACGAACACCTCTCATACATAGGCCTTGGAGTACCAACCCTGGGGGGTTGGGAACCAAGTAAAATCTAGTGTGTCCTCTTCTTTTTGGTTTTGTTCTTTATTATATTTATGCTGCAACAAACTTTGATAGAAAGAACAAATGAAAGATGAAAAGATGAGATCAATATTCACCCTCCTCTATCGATCGCACTAGTCCTACAAGTATGATGAGTCTATACTCTTAAAAAAATGACAACTACACATAAATGACATTAGTAATCAATACATATCAAAAGTTTATTGTAATAGAATATAGAACTGAATACTTACAATTTTATCAAACATAGGAATGTAATTTTCTATAGTTCCAAGGGAGTTATAATGAATAAATTGATCTTCCTCGAGGTCTATGACTAATAGATGCTAGTGATCATCTTGATTATTAAGAGAACAAAAGATACATCTAATGGTCTAATTTTCATCAGTTTTCATAGTTTGTTGAAATGTGTGGACATTCATCATTGAAAACATGTTATGTGCAAAGAAAATAATTATCAGTGGAATATATACAAGAAAAAAAATAAGATTAGTTTAGTTAATCAAATACTTACAGCAAATCCAACCCCACAAAAATATGGATGGGTAGTAAGGTGTGTTAGTGGTTTTGAATTATTTTTTATAATTATAAAATATGCATTTATGCAATTGTCATGGGTGTATTGAGTCCAAGCAAATACTGTCATGAAAGATTTAATATATAATACAAAAGTTGAGTTGGACCATACTGGAAGCAGCGTAGCCCTACATAAACAAAAGTAATATGACAAATTATTAAATAAAGAAGAAAACTATCACTATTATTATTATAGAATAATATTCACAACTACTATATTTGTAGAAGATACAAAAATTATATGTGATATAGCAACTTCCAAACATGTAGGTGGTTCTAGCAGGTTTTTACTTCTGATAGTAAAATTTAACATTCAAATGTATTATTCTCAATACAACATGTAAGTCATGAAAGCAGTATTATCTTTGTTTTAACAATACACTTATTGAGACATAAACAAAATTACTCTTCAATGTCTTAGCAATACATAGTTATGCAATTATGCTACCAACTAATCCACTTTAATTGACTTAGTTTCAATAATGCATATGCTACCACAACATCTTTATTCTTCTTAAAATACACTTTCACTTTCCCTCAAGGCCCTCTTGCTTGGGCTCTGTAAGAGCATCACACTAATGACCTTTATTTGTGGGGGACAATATAGTCATAAACATCCTCACACTAATTATATCTACCTAAATTTTTAAAGTCATCTACACAATCAATTAGTGATAGTACGAGTAGTCTAGATATACTGCTAGTAGTAGAAAATAACACGCAAATAAAAAAATACAAAATAAAAAGTTGACAAAACAAAAGACCAAAATACAGGAGATGTTTGTTTGATGATATTGATCAGCTTGTTCTCTAGTTCTATTTTTGAACAATCCCAATCTATGAAATGTTGAAGGTAGTGTGGGGTGGAGCTATCATCCAAATGCAAAAGAACTTCATCGCCATGGTCTGGAAGTCCTAGAATCAATGCAACATATTTTCTTATGAATCTAATCTTTTGATTTTGAAAGATGAAACACTTAGCTTGATAGTCTCAATTATCAAACATATTTTGCACAAAGCCTTTGATGTTTGCATTATTCGGTATGTCTAGGACCCGGGCAAATGGGCTCTACTTATCAACTCGATTTGTTGGTCATTTGGTTGTATTGTTGATATGAAAGACTTAAATTGGAGGATGTTACTTTTTCATTGTATTTTCTTACGATATGCATGAGAGTTTTTATGGGAGGCTGAAGTACTAAATGTCATTTAATTCTGTAAAACAAATACTTACTATCTTAGTGATACATTACAATGCTAGTTTTGAACAATAAAATGATAAGATATATTAGCTAGTTCTGTTGAGGATATAATTTGTAGCGCTACCGAATCATAAATGCTACAACGATCTGGTCTTAGCACGTTGTAGCAGTTACAAAATCGTAGCTGCTATAATGTTGTAGTAGATACAAAATCACAGCTGCTATAACATTGTAGTAGCTACAATTTCGTAGCTGCTATAACATGGTAAGACTTGATCATTGTAATGACTATGATTTCGTAGCAATTACAACGCGCTAAGACCCAACCGTTGTAACATCTATAATTTCTTAGCTACTACAACGTGGTAAGACCTGATCATTGTAGTAACTATGATTTTGTAGCAGCTACAACGTGCTTAGACCATAAATCAGAACATTGTAGCAGCTACGAAATCATAGCTGCTATAACGTTGTATCTGCTACAACAATGATAGTTGGATATCAACAATAGAGGAGGAAGATGTTCGCGCACTCGAATTAGAACTTAATTGACACTAAAATCTAAATCCTAAATACATATGTGGAGAAAAGTCCAACTAACCAAAATACCAAAATACATATGATAGAGAGGAAGCTTAGGAAGCACCCGATAGGCGATGCAGTAGAGTTGATCGACGAAAACGGTGATGGGAGAATGAGGAATTTCGAAGGAGGGTTCTAAATATTTGGGTTTTTCGAGAAACACAAAATAAAATACTAAATGTATTAAGTTTTTTTTCAATTGACTCAAAACCCTGATTCCCCGCCTTGCCCTCCCTACAGATTTAGGATTTTAATGTTAATCGGTCTGAAAACTAACCAAACTCGACCAAATAGTAGATTGATGACAAATTGGTAAATGTACAAGGAGATGAGATACTCTTTTAATAAAAAATTAATATAGGATGTCTCTTTGATGATTCGATAAAAAAAGTGATACCATTTTGACTTTTGCCCATGTTCCATTTATTTTTCTGTACTTGTGAATTGGATGAAGACACTAAATAATCGACATAAACTAAGATATTTTGATGAAGTTGTTCAAGCGTTCATCTTTTAACTAGTCCATGCAATTCGTTCTCGTGACTAAGGAGGAAAAGGATCACGCTGACGTAACGTAGCAATGACGCCAAAGAAGGTTAGGCTAGAGTTTTTCAAACAATTGTCTTTCTTGATTTCACCTAAGTTTTTTATGAAAGTTTTTAACAAGTCTAGATTTTTTAAATAATATTAAAAATACTTTTGCACGTTTAAGAGTTCTACAATTTTGATAAAAACTATTTTATTTAAAAAATATTTTTTAAAAAACTATATAAATAAAATGTCTAATTAAATCATTTTTAACATTGCAAAACTGATTTGATCCTTTGACTTCAATAATTTAATTTGATTGAAAATTATTTTTTTGGTCTTGATTAAATGATATTATTCCCATTCAAAATAAAAGTGATAGGATTAAATTCTTTTCTACAGTGTCATTATAAGAATTCAACCTCTTGTATGTTAGGAAGCTCTACGTGGATCTGTATTTTAGACATTAACGTATATAATAAAAATAAAAATATAATAAATTATTATTTTATCATAATACATATATTTATGCAGGTAAAATATAATACGTGTAAATATAATCGTAATATAAAATCTTAAAATAAAAAATTTATTTTGATGTGTAGTGAAAATTATATCAATCAAACGATATTCTGGAATTTTATTTCTATTCGTATTCATACCAAATATTCTCAAGATAATTTTACAAAGTTCGAATCTTATTTTTTTCACGTCACTAGCTGAAAATAGAAGAAGGCTTGATTCAAGAAAAGAATCTTGCTCGTTTTAATATCCGATAGCGTCCGTAATTCGATGATACAAAATTAGGTGAACGGAACCGAAGAAGAGTTGTTATTCGGAGGTGAAAAACCTACTGTTCGGGACGTTATTTGCTGTTCAGATTTAGAAAAACCAGCAACTGCAGCAACGTCCTGTTCACGTTTTGGAAAAACAGCAGCAACAATCTGAGTTGCTGTTCACGTTTTCAGCAGCGTGGCTCCAGTAGCTATTCACGTTTCCAGCAGCAACAACAACTTGTTTACGTTTCCAACAGCAACAACTCAGTTCGGGAGCGGTAGCTTCGGCTTTCCTAGGCGGCGGCGAGGGAGTGGAGAAAAAACTAATTAAAATTTTAATATTTAGAATTAATTAAATCAATTATTTCTCTCCTTATGTGAAGTTATTTATAATTTTTTCTTAATAACTTGAGAAATAAATTATCTCTTAAGTTTAAACTTAATCCATTAAGCTTTAACTAAAAATTAGCCCACTAAATTCTTGATTTAATTCAAAACTAACGTACTTGATTTATGAATCAAACTAATTTAGTTTATGACTAAATCAAGAATAATCTAACTCGTTTATAAGATACGTGGTCCATCTGTACTTCCATTCTGACAAATAACATTTTATATTTATCGCTCGTTTGGTCTAATCAAATTTTGTCTTTCTCGATCTAAAAATTTAATTCTCAAACTCGTTTTAAATCTTTCGGATAAACTCGTAGTGCATGTGATCTTATAGGTTTCCAGTTATATTGATCGTCCATAATTAATCATTAATTATGGAACGATCATGAGTGACACCTAATAGTACATCATGATCTCCAATTGACCGAAAAGTCAACGGTTGATTCCAGAACCACTACTGAACCGTTCAATAGCTACAATGAATCATATCTCGTTCCTTTCACTCGTCTTATACCCACTTAGTTCAGAACATGGTCTATGTGTCAGTCCCCACTAGGTTGACTATGTCATACCTAGCCCAAGTTATACTTCCTTGTCCTATGGATTCAAATTACTCAGATATGTATCCAAGAGTCTCGTAATCTTGACATGTTATACTTTGGTCAAAGACTTCGAGTAATAATCTTGACAAGTGGTCATTGATATACGTTTCCTTGTAAGGAGTGGTGAATCTTTTATCAGCTATCCAATTACCTTGGGTACTATGACTTATACCCAATCTTCCTGGGTCAACACCTCCTCGGAGATGCTTGCTTAAGATATCAAAGTATAAGTCTCTACGATCAAGATAACTTGAATATCTCAAATTGAAGGAAACTCGCACTTAAACTATAATGAGATCTTCATTGACATATCTATATATGTAGAGAATCATATGAAGTCTCATGGCAGGTCACTTCAATGAACTAGTTACCATTAACTAGTATTCACATTTAACTCTCGACATCTTAATGTCTCCAGCTAGCAAGGAGTGACTGCTTGGACAAGCCAATAAGTATAACATGTGCTAGTCTCAAAGAATCAATGATGTCCAAACTCATCAATTTATCGACTAGGGATGATTTTAACACATTCATAATTACACACTAGTTGTGATTTAATCACAATTTCTCTTATGCTATGAATTTTATTGTGGATATTCAGTAGTTGAGTTTAAGATCCAATCAAGCACATAATGAGTTCTCTCATGCTAATAAATATGTACAAATCTTAAAGCGATTTTCTCAAGACAACTCTCAAATATAACATACTCTGACTTGACCTAATGTCAATCACTATGATATCTAAACCATACATCTGAATGTAACTCTCAAACTTACTTTGTGATAGAGCATTTGTCAAGGGATACGCTAGGTTCCCTTCAGTGAGAATCTTCTCGATTTGTATTTCTTTCATACTGATGATTTTTCTGATCATGTAATAGTGGTGAAGGACGCGTTTGGATCATTGGTGAGACCTAGGTTCCTTTGCCTAGCAATGGCTCCAGTATTGTCGTAGTAAACTAGTAACGCTTCAACAATGGTCGGAATCACTCCTAGTTCAGTGATGAACTTCTTGATCCAAACTGCTTCTTTTGTTGCTTCCAAAGCCGCAATGTATTCTGCCTTAGTGGTAGAATCCACAACAGTATCTTGCTTGAAACTTTTCCAACTAACCGCGCCTCCATTTAATGTGAATATGTATCCAGACTAGGACTTGGAGTCATCCTTATCCGTTTGGAAGCTAACATCCGTATACCAAAAAACACATCCTTAGTTCTTCTCAAGTACTTAAGGATTGTCTTGACATTCGCCCAATGATCCATTTTCCTGGATCTGACTGGTATATGCTCGTGACACTCAGAGCATACGATACATCGATCATTGTACATAACATAGCATATATGATATATCCTATCATTGACGCATAGGGAATCTTACTCATGCAAATCCTCTCGTCTTCTGTGCATGTGTACATAGACTTCGAAAGGTGAATCCCATGTCTCATGGTTATAAATATTTCTTGGATTCAGACATACTAAACCACTTTAGCACTCTGTCTATATATGTAGATTGTGAAAGACCAAACAACTGTTTTGATCTATCTATATAGATCTTAATCCCAAGGATGTAGGTTGCTTTCTCCCATATCTTTCATGAAGAATATTTTGGACAACCAATTCTTAACTGACTGTAGAACTGACACATCATTTCATATAAGCAATATGTCCTCAACATAGAGCGCTAGGAATATGATCGCACTCCAACTAACCTTCTTGTACATGCATTGTTCGTCAGAATTTTGTGAGAAATCAAACTCTTTGATTGCCTCATCAAAATAGATATTCCAACTCCTGGATGCTTGCTTCAGTCCATAAATGGATCGCTGAAGCTTGCATATTTTATTTTTGTCGATAGATGTGAAACCCTCGGGTTGTATCATATATACTTCCTCAAACATATTTCCATTAAGGAAAGTCGTTTTCACATCCATTTATCATATCTCATAATCATAATGAGCTGCTATGACTATGAGTATCCGAATATATTTAAGCATAACTACTGGTGAAAAGGTTTCGTCATAGTCAACACCTTACTTTTGATGTTATTCTTTCGCCATTAATCTTGCTTTATATGTAATCACATTACCATCCATGTATATTTTCTTCTTGAAAACTCACTTGCACCTAATAAGCGTAATGCCTTTGGGTGGAACAACCAAGTTACAAACATGGTTCTCATACATGGAATCTATTTCTGACTTCATGGCTGCTAGCCACTTATCCCTTTATGAACTTTTCAGAACTTCTTCATAATTATTAGTTTCCTCATCCTCAATAAGCAATACGTTATTTGATTCACTTATGAGAAATCTATATATTTCAAAAATCATATGTATCCTATTAGTTCTATAAAGATGTAGTGTCTCCATAGGTTCATCCGATGACTCATCACTATGAGTAATCGGTT